>JBAMJV010004263.1:0-192500 GCA_037951105.1 Echinarachnius parma
GTGTTGTGTGAGGAGCGCGAGCCACATGGTATATTGTGTTACTGTACTTGGTCTTGAAGTCATTAAAATTTGTGCTTTTGTAAATAAAATGTGTACTTGAAATTAACAAAATTATTAGGGTTATTATTATTTTTATGGCAAATATGCCACCCCAGCCCCCCCCCCCCCCCCCCCCCCCCGGTTCCACGGCCCCTGACATGAAATGTTCCTCTTAACTTGAGGCTGCTGAGCTCACCTTGGCATTGGGCAAGTGCAGCACAAGATGTACTTGATGTTGATGTTGAAACACGTGCAGAACTTTCCAACTCTGTAAATGCTGATAGATCTAGGAAAGTGTTGCACTCTGGCCCTGATCGGCTCCAGGAATTGGAAGACATCTGGCCAGAATGAAGTAACATGTCGACAATGGATGGTGATATCGTCGTCTCTGTAAAGTTTGGCTCCAATTTGATGTTTGAGTTCAGAGAGTTCATCTTTGTGACAGAGTGTTCTCTTTCATCGATAAATTACATCACAGCCAGAAGATCTGCACATGTACTTGCAAGAGGGTTCTGACATACACACTGAGCTGTGGCATGACTCTGAAGCAGATGCATCACGAAATCCTCGTCCGTAAAATATTTATCATCGTGACGGTGACCTTGGAGAAAATCGATCTTCCTTCTGATGCACCTACAAGTCCGAGATGCTCACGCTATTCAAATAAATGCATGTGCACTGTGGAAGCTGTGCACGTACTACGCTAGCGTATAGCTGAACGCATGTACCATCACCGGTACGCGTTTATTTTTTCCGTAACCCTAACGCGTCGGAATTCGTGAAAGCGCGCTGGAAAGCCAAGACTAGCTCGCGGTGTTGATTTACACGCAAGCCTAGCTATTTTCTCAATAAAATCGTGGCTTCACACACCATGATGACTGTGAGTGTGATAGTTATACGCCTAGATGAATCATAATGTTCCTAGTCTCAATGTCGTGGTCGTAGTCGGACACTAATTAAATAATGGTCACCCTTGCCCTTGGACTTGTCTTATCTAGTTCGATGTCGCAGAGCCGCAGATTTTGATGCATAATACAGCAGCGGGGGCTAGTGAATAGTCTTGGCTTACCAGCGCGCTTTTACGAGTTTTTGAGGAAAAGCGACGCGTTAGGGTTACGGAAAAAATAAACGCCACCGGTACACAGTACCGCCGCCCAACAGTCCTAGACCTAGACGTAGACACGGCCGGCCGCGCTATCCATTCTATTTCGTTAGGTATCTTCCAACAAAAAACGCTGAATAACATTGCAAAAAATATTTTAGTCTTTTCTACAGCGTCATCATCACCTTCAAGGAATGAAGGATTACAGGTTGTGCAGGATAAATCAGATAGAACTATTTCTAAGTAGGGTTCCAACGATTGGAGTCAGACGCAGCCTCGCAGTCATCAATGAGATAGCATCCATCGTTAATGCTTCCACTGATAATAAAACTTCATTATGCTCTTACACAACTTCTACCCCCAATAGTTGTGTATGCATGTGCAGTGCAAGTAAAACAAAACGAAACCGGACTTTGATAGTTTATAAATCTAAAATTCTGAACATAATGTTGATATTAGTGTCATATTAAAGCTTGTGAAATTGCCTTTAAAATTATAAATCTTACATTTGGATTCCTTTACGCTTCACCGAACGCGACCTTATCATCAGGGGCGTAGACAACGGGGGATGAGGGGGATGCATCCCCCCCCCCCCCCCCCCACCTCACAAGATGGGGGGATGACGTGTACAATCATCCCCCCCCCCAGGTTACCCCCAGGATACCCCCCTCCCACACCCTCCCCCAAATCATAACATCCTTTCCCAGATTTCCTATCTAGGTATGCACCAGATCGCACAATTTCAAGTCCAAAAATGCAAAAGCTCCCTACGGTGGCAGGGGTGACACCTGTCTACGCCACTGCTTATCATCCAAAGTCATGCAAAAACTACCCGTGTCCAAGTTTGCCGTTGTCTTGTTCCATCATGAATGGATGCGTCTGTTTACATTTTGTTCAAAAGAACATTTCAAGAATATCCTTTGGTGAATCAAAACTAAATAGCAGCTGGTTGCCAGTATTTTGACATGTTTATCAAGGTGAAAGGGGATCCCCACCCTCCTCCCATCAGCAACCCTACTGTTTGGAGGCATTCAGGGGGCCTGAACATTACATGTAGGATGAAGTTATCTTTGAAAATCAGACAACAGATGCAACCATTCACACTAACAAGAACACTCTGCAAACTTCGACACGCGGGTAGTTTTTGCATGACTTTGGATAATTAGGTCGCGTTCGGTGAAGCGTGAAAGAATCAGAGTGTATATAATGATATATCATTATAAATGCAATTTCCCAACATGATACCAATATGATCAACATAATATGTTCCGAATTGTGGATCTATAACCGGTTTCACTGTATATAAAGTCGATCTTAGAGCTAATGTATATAAACTATTTTGTAATCAGGTCCGCAGGGGCAGGAGGAATGATTGGAGGCACACTTGTTTTTCTTCATTTTCAAATGATGATCCTTATATATGTTTGTTGTTTTCATAATACAAATATTGGGGGCACAAGTTTTCCCTTCAAAATCTTCGAGACCGAGACCAGTTTCGGTCCACAATTTCCGAGGCCTAGACCAAGACCCAGTGGTTGAGAATCCACCCAAAACAGCCAAGTCGGTATTCTGAAGCTTTGGTATAATGAATACAGATTTGCTAAAAATCATTTTTGGTGATGTAGATGAAAAAATGCACATCCCCCAGAACGGGTATAGGTTGCGTTCCAGTCATTCCTTATAATTGGCCGTGTCTATCGGATGGTGATGATAAATGGTAAATAATCATAATACCAATGTAGCATGATCATTCTTAGTCTTCAGACCAATTGTATCATGTCATTTCAGGGGCGTCGATCACGGGGGGGGGGGGGGGGGGGGTGGGGGGATATATCCCCCCAATATTTCAGGTGGGGGGGATGGCCTGTATTATCATCCCCCCCCCCCCCCCCCCAATATGTGGGGTTAAAAAACAAATATATAATAACATTACAATTAAGGAGCATTGCCCCCTCTGATGAATGGAAGTTGTTACTTTATAGTCTTCTTTAAACTACTTTTTGCTAAACTGCCCAAATCCAAAATCTTCCGGGGCTGCGCCCCTGGAACCCCCGTTAAGGTTATTTGACCCAGTACCAGCCATATGTAGCCTACTCAGTTTTATTCAGGACTTCTCTCTTGGTAAACTTTCAGGCGATCCTAGCCCACTGTGCGTTTGCGCTTCGCTCACTAAAATTGAGCTAATTATTCAATAGTTAATTGATTGTATTTCTGGATATTACAAATCCCAAAGCTTCCGGGGGCTTCGCCCCCTGGACCCCCAATAAGCTTTCCAATGTGGGTATACCTTGACTTATTCTATTCAGGGTTCCATCAGGATGATTGCAATCGACAGTATGTATCTATCAGGCTAAAATTCATCCATACTTGGACAGTGCCCTCATCATAACAGGATGCTTGCAATGTGCACTTAATAATCTTCCAATCTCTAAACAGCTAATTCAAAAGCCTATATAGTACTCTATATTTACATATAGACAACATCTTTATAGCTGGATATTACAAATCCCAAAGCTTCCAGGGGCTCCGCCTCCTGGACCCCCAATAAGCTTCCCAATGTGGGTATGGTATCCCACGACTGATGCTATTCAGGGTTCCATCAGAATGCTTGCAATATGTAGCCTATCTATCAGGCTAAAGTTCATATTGGACAAAGCCCAGCTCATAACATGATGCTTGCAATGTGCACTTAATAATCTTCCAATTTCTAAACAGCTGAATTCAAAAGCTTTGCCCCCCCCCCCCCCCCCCCCCCTCAACCATAAAAACCGGGGACGCTGCTGGGTTGTCGCTTCGCTCCCTCGCCAGAGATGGTCAAAATGACGAATCATCCCCCAATGGCGAGAAGAAATCGACGCCCTTGTGTCATTTATATCGGAAATAAATAAGTATGAATACAAAAAATAATCATAATTGATTCAGATTGAAGTACGCGTAAGCTAAAACCAAATAACCAGCCAACCTTCCTAATCACAAGCCGCCTAGGCCCTATGTCTCGTGATCAACCGGTGAGGGAGTGCTTACACTATAATAGTGGAACTACACGATCAGATAGCGATTCCGCTTTTGGGCCAGTGGGGTCCAGGGTGCGGAGCCCCCATAATTAGACTATTCAGGAGCCCCCCCCCCTCCCCCTCTTTACGCCACTGGTGTTCAGTTGGTTAATCCCCTTCTTTACATTGCTTTGATCTTCACACGCTATATATACAAATTATGAAGCCTAAGAATAAAAATATAAATCCTAACAAAAAGAGCAATGAAAAAAAAACAAGATCTACTAGACGGTACGAATACACACACACATAAACGCACACACACACACACACACACACACACACACACACACACACACACGCACGCACACACACGCACACACACACATACATACATGCTGTCAATCAAGGACCGAAATCCTTGTACTATGCAAACGTGGACATGTGTGTATGTGTCACATTGATATTTCACTGCCCAACCGAGGACTATAAAAATGTGTATGTGTTCGACATTCAAGAGCACAACCGTGGACGTACGGGGTGCACGTAAATTTTTCTGGATTTTTGATGCGCGCGCATATGAATGGAAATCGAATTAGCAATCGTTTGCACTAGTTAAGAAAATGAGGACGGTCCACGGATGGAAATGTGTCCGTGGTTGGATAGTAGTGGCATATACGTATGTCCTCGGTTGGGGGTGCTTACAAGCACACACACACACACACACATACATTCACAATCAACCTGTCTTGACTTGAAGTGCAAATTCTCAACTCCCTAGGGCGAGTTCTAGCTAGGCTATACCCGTTATAGGTGCACACATACCTTTACAACAAACTTCCATTTCTACCATGTCTACCCATTTATTAGAGAACAGCATAACTTTGAGTCAAAAGGGCCTAAATTTTTTATCCTAGCAGAATCATCTTCAGAGGTTAAAATGAATGTTTTTAGCCTCTGAAGAAGATTCTGCTAGGATAACAAAATGTAGGGCCCTATATCAATCATATTAAGTATTAGGTGCTATATAAATCAAGTATAATCAAGTATACATAGTACTATTTATTGACTCTTATTGTCTCATACAGGCATTATCAGAGTACATAAAGCAGTTTTCATCAGTATTTTGCATCATAACAGTATGTATATGTGGATAAATTGTCTCGCTGAAGGACACAGAAGATGGGCTTAGTTTAGTTTCAAACTCGGGGCCTCATGATTGGAAGGCACCAGGGGTGTTTCACTAAACACCAAAACCGATTTTAGCATCTTAAGATCGATCCTAATTTTGATTTTAGTGATTAGTGAAAGAGTGAAAACACCCCAGCTCTAGCAATCTTGCCACACCATTTTCACATCGATCTGGTATAATCAATCATCATCATGCAGTAGAGAGACATTCAAAGAAAAACAATCAAACATTTAATGTATGTCCATTGCAATCAATACATTTATTACAAAATTGAGATGCGAAGTAAAAACGACATTGAAAATGAAATTTACACAGAGGCTCATAAAATGAATCGTCACTCTCTGTACTTCAAAAAGACATAATGGCCGTGATTCACAAAGCAGGTTTGTACAAACCATGATTTATGGTCTACATCTATGGAATGCTGCTCGTATATACAAGTAAAACAATTTCTAATTTCTAATGATATGACTGTTAGTGCTTGCTAACCAGCAAATTTCACCATGTGAGAAGACAAACATTTATTTGGTGCATTTTGTAAATTTGTACCATCAACATTGTTAACAAGTAAGGAGTTTACATTCTTTCTCCATCAGTTTACAAATGGCACTCCATAGATGGAGACCATGTATAAACCATGGTTTGTACAAACCTCCTACAAACCTGCTTTGTGAATCCTGGCCAATACCTTTTTTCCCCCGACATTCATTGCAAAAAGTTCAATAGACTAAATTCATTCACACAGATTGAAATCATGTCCTTCACATACAGTCATAATGTCTATTTGTTTTACGTTACGTTATTGTGCCTTTAAAAAAAAAAAAAATGTCATATTAGTTGAAACAAAACGATTTGTAGATTATATCTTTCCATCCTTTGGAAACTAACACCCTTTAAAAATGTCATATTCAGGACTAGCACTTGCCCGCTTTGCCCGGGGCAAGTCAAAATTGGTGTCGGGCAAGTAAAATTGCATAAATTGTCTGATCTTACCCGATCGGGCAACTAAATAATTGTTCACTAACTGCAAGAGAACGATGTAATTTCTACATGTGTTGAGCTCATCTAGAAGTAAGAGGGCAAGTCAATTTTATATTTGGGCAAGTAAAATTTCAAAATGTAATGATTTTACTAGCCCGAATGGGCCAGTACAGAAAAAAGTTAGTGTAGAGGCCTGTCATATTCATGGCCCAAGTATGCTAAAAACAAAACAAAACATTTCAGAAAGTGCATGTGTATGCTACAGTACATTAGTACCATAGTACAGTACAGTACTGTTACAGTACAGTACACGTTATACAAAAGCCACAATTTCAGAATCTATACAGTATACCATATTCTATACAAGTGTGAAGTATATTCTATACAAATGTACGCTCATAGTTTTCATGCTGTACAGTACTATGGAAGTATGAAAATCCTTTTTATGTTTGTTGTGATATCATTCTTCAAAGGAACACCATTTCAGGAACTAATGAATACATTAGTTCCTGAACACCGAATGAAGATAATATGTTCACTAAACAAGAAACAAAAGAACAATACATAGTATTGCACATCAATCAAGTTCTCTCACTAAAATTTGAGTTTACCTTTTTTATAAGTAGCCGTCTTTGGTTTTATATCCCTGATTTACTGATTCAAAGGATCATATCAATATTAAAGGGCCTATAATGATAATGATAATGATAATGATAATGATAATGATATGATAATAATAATAATAATAATGATAATAACAAAAATAGTAATATTAATCATCATCATAATAAAAATAATAACAAGTTTTACACTTTTTATACAAATTTACTTCTGTTATTTCCACAACCGCAAATGAAAAATACTGTAAAGTGTATAATAGGTGGTATGTAAAATAATGCCCTAAAACAGTGTGTAAATTTTATTTATTTTCATTTCAAACAATTCACAGAAAGATACTGAATACGTTATATACGTAGGTATACAACTCGATTAACTGAAATCACATTAGATGCGCAACAACATGATACATGTAGAAAGATTTGTTGATACCATAAATTAAATAGATGAATGTGAACATCAACATGAAGAAATTGATATGAAATTGACAAGTTATACCAACATAAATTGTAATCTTAGACAACATCAAATATATCATAAATGATTTTCAAAACAAAGCAAATAAAAGTGAAAGAAAATTACATTAAAAGGCTTAGTTTATTATTTCTCCATCATTAAACTATACCAACATTTTGATATTATAAAGACAAAATACTATAAAACTACAAAATTGTGTACTTTTCCATAATTTTTCTTTTCATCAGTGATGTTCAAATTGTGTCTGATAAAGACAAAATATGTCAATGATATTGATTGAGAAAGAGAAGGGCACTAAGTCACTTTTTGCACTTTGGAAAAAACCATGCTTAAAGGGGAATTTAACCCTTATCCTTTTGACTTACTGGATGTGTTGAGAGCATAACTACATTCATTGCTAGTCACTTATTTCCTCATGAATATTCCCGATTACAAAAATAATCAATATTTTATGGACCACTGTCGTCTGCTTTCAATGCCCATAGGAAGCGGCCATTTCTTCAACTACTCGCGGTGAAATGACGTGGCAGGCGGAGAACACAATAGCATTATCGTAACCCGCTATTGTGTTCTCCGCCTGACACGTCATTTCCCCGCGAGAAGTTGAAGAAATGGCCGCCTCCTGTTGGCATTGAAAGCAAACGACAGTGGGCCATAAAATATTGATTATTTTCATTATTGGGAATATTCATGAGGAAATAAGTGACTAGAAATGACAAGAGTTATGCTCTCATCACATCCAGTAAGTCAAAAGGCTAGGAGTTCTTTCCCCTTTAAAGTAAGGGAGCCCTAAATAGAGACCTTATGTACATGTAGGTCTCTTTGATTTTGATCAATATTTCAACAATTATATATAATCATCTGAAAGTTTGGCAAATTGAGGAAGCACTGATCTATATGGTATGCAGAACTCAATGTAGCCCAAAATTGATTTAATGCCTTTATAACTCTCACCCAATTATATTTACCCTTAAAAAAAAACCTTTAAACTACAAATACTATATCCAGCCCCAATGCAACTATTTCAGCTGGTCTCAACAACTATTTCAACTATTTCAGCTGTTAACTACCTACTACTAGTATACTGTAACCCATTCGTTGTACTGTCTTTGATGGTCACACTATGGCAGCCTATTGCATAAATAGTTGCAATCAATTGCAAAGTTGCAATTGAGCACTAGCTAGTCTGAAAATAATTGTAATTGGCTCAAATGAGCATACTGTCAAACCTGTGTACATTGACCACCCAAGGGAAACAAGAAAAGTGACTATTGTAGACAGTTGACATCTATAGCCAGGTTCCATAACACTGTTTTTCTCTGCATGAGATTCCTTTTGGTGGCCACTGTAGGTAGGTTGGCTGCAATAGACAGGTGACCACTAGCACAGGTTTTGACTGTATTTCCTGACTTGGGTTTGACTGCAACTTTGCAACTGATTGCAACTATGTAATTGACTGCAACTTTGCAATTGACTGCAACTATGTAATTGACTGCAACTATGTAATTGACTGCAACTTTGCAATTGACTGCAACTATGTAATTGACTGCAACTTTGCAAGTGATTGCAACTTTGTATGCATTGGAACCCACTGCACGCTGCAGAAATCAGATTCCAATCCGACAAACATCTGCGTATCTGATCTAAAGCAAGGTGTGGGTATTGAAAGCACACAGGATAGATCAGATCCTATAATATAAGTGGTGGGCTTTTACTTTGATTTGTTTGCAAATAAAAAGACACACTGAATTCAGGACGGTTGAGATATTAAGAAATGAACAGAGTTTAGTACTGTAACAGTTTCAAGCAGCAGGGAAAAACTAAAATTAATTTTTCATGGGTTAGCTACACTAACTTGTCAAGCCTGCAAAATTACACTCTAAAATTTGTAGCGCATTAAACTCAAATTTTGGGGGACTCTTTTGGGCATTTTGGGGGCAAATTTGCCCCAAGCCCCCTTGTATTTTGTTCACTGCGGAAGAAGAAGAATATCACATGCAAAAAACAAATATTTAACATTAAAGCCAAGGCACAGCAGTTGAATACTATATTTTACATGCAAGGCAATGTTTCAAATCAAGGCAAAATTGTGCAAAATATACAATTAATTCAAACATAAATGAAAACTGACCAGAACATTTTGAATAAATGAAAATGAGCAAAGAAAAATAGGCTTTGCTGGTAATCGAACCCACGACCTCTGGATTGCTAGAACGGTGTTCAACCATCGAGCCACAAAGACCCTTGAATGGGGGACGTTCCCATGAAACCCTTTTTACTGCTTGTACAGTCAGAAGCTATATAAGCCTGGCACTATTAATCCAAGGATAATTAAATCCACTTTTGTAAGGAAAGTGCGAGGGATCACGCGAAGCAAATACAAAATGTAGATAACATATCCAATTTCAACAAATTTTTAACACATTTAGCCAATTATAGAAGAGAGTCACAGTAATATATTCAGGTTGCATCTTTCGATAGAGAATGTATTGTACATCAATCAATGTCACACCAACATAACATTTTGAGGCAAAAATAAAGTTGTAATTCCAAAATAGATTTGTCACATGACATATAGAAATCAAACTGTCATTCCGAAATAAAATCACCACAAAACAAAATTCTAAATGTTATACCATAAACAATTGGTCACAGCGAAATCAATCTAAAAACATTTTCAGCGAAAAATCACATTGTCATGTATACCGAAATCAAATTTTCAGATAAAAATCAGATTGTAGTACCATAACAAATCTATCAGAGTGAAATGTGACGTTTGAAATAAAATATTGGCATCCTTACGTCAATAGGCATACCAAAATCACAGCTATTAATTGTAGGAAAGCCACATCAACTTCTGGAAAGCATCATAAAGGCCTAACTTTCATGAAAGGTATATGGAAGGGGGGGGGGGGGGGGGGAGGGGAACACTGCAGAAAAGGAAGGCAATCGATCGTAAAGTTGAAATTAAAATTTGTAAGTCAGATCATGTGACTAAATGCGCAAATCTGTAGCCCAAACCAGCAAACTAGCAAACCAGCACACATTGTGTGCACCATCTCCACTCCCTGGGGAACATTCCTTCCAAGCGGCTCATGGGCATTGAGAAGATCCTTCACATATAGGCTTTCACCTCCTACCGGGTCCCCATTTATACACCTGGGTAGAGAGCAGCAATTTTGGATAAATTGTCTTGCTGAAGGACAAACGCAGTGGGCAGGGTTCGAACTCGGGATCTCATGATCGGAAAGCGCGCTCTACCAATCTTGCCACACCACATCCACATAATCACTACCCTGATACAAATTCTATAACAGATAAAATTGAAACCCAGCATTGAATCAGTTCAGTCTCATCTTGGAGACACCAAATGATGGAATTAAGGAAGTTCCCAAGGCATGTTCTATTGTGTCAACATTCATCTACAATGATACAAAACATGTTAGGGTTGGTAAGAAGTCTAATTGCCTATATACAATTATCAAAAACTTTTCCACTGTGTGCATTTTGGAATATATCAATAGATCTGATTCTGATTAAAAGTGAGCAAAGAAAAATGGGATTCCAACGGGATTCGAACCCGAGACCTCCGGATTGCCAGAACGGTGCTCTACCAACTGAGCTATAGAAAACCCTACGACGGCGTTCTTCCCAGAAACCCCTTAATTCATCATTGCTCAAGTAGTCAGAAGCTTTATAAACCTGACATAAACCCGAAGCGGATTAAAATCAACTTGGGGATAAATGCGAAGGATCGCCAAAGCGATACAGCTTTTTGTAATAATTAATTCAAACATATAGGGAAACTGACCAAGAATATATTGTGATTAAAAGTGAGCAAAGAAAAATGGGATTCCAACGGTATCCGAACCCGCGACCTCCGGATTGCCAGACCGGTGCTCTACCGACTGAGCTATAGAAAACCCTACGACGGCGTTCTTCCCAGAAACCCCTTAATTCATCATTGCTCAAGTAGTCAGAAGCTTTATAAACGTGACATAAACCCGAAGCGGATTAAAATCAACTTGATGATAAATGCGAGGGATCGCCAAAGCGATACAGCTTTTTGTAATAATTAATTCAAACATATAGGGAAACTGACCAAGAATATATTGTGATATATCCGATTCTATGAGAATTGCAAGTCAATGATTGGACTCAGAGCCAGAGGGATTATAATCTATTCTTACTATGGTTATAAAATCTACATTACTATTAACTATTTCTAGTACTGCAACGAGTTGTGCTTCACAAACACCAATTGATGTTAAAGTAAGATTCAATGATGCAGAGAATGTCTTTTTCGTCATCTTTACGCTTTTAGAAGGTAAATAAATTAATTTGTACAGCATCTAAAAATGTTATGTCACTATTCAAATAATTACAAAGGTGGCAATACTCAATGTCTAGTTTTGACCGAACCTGCAGTTGAGTTAACCTCTAAAGTTTCAGTTGCATCAAAATCTGACCCTTGTTGAATGAAAGACAAGAGGTGAATATGGTTCCTTCGATTCCTTTCATCATACAGACTACAGTAGTTCCATGATTGGTTGTGAATCATATCTTACGACCATGGATCATGTAAGACCTACCTACAACAGCTTAATGTCGCTAGTCACGGATCACAAATTTTCACCAAAACCAAACACCTTGAAATTACTATTTTTGTTTGTTGGACAAGACAGGATATCCAGGACTACTAGTGATCTTAGGGTGATCCATGATTTTCCTAATGTTCTGTTTCTATGATAGGAATGGTCACAAGACCATACAGACATTCAAGACTACTATTGCGATATTCTAATCTGAAGTTCATTATACGATATATAGAACCCTTTAAAACTACTATTGCCATTTGTAGTCTTATTATAGACATTACATTGGTCAGGGCAGGTCGGATTGGGGGGGGGACTCCTTACTTGCCGTTTGTTTCGCGGTACCGCGAACGAGTCTGGTACCTGGCACCGCTCTTCGGTGTTCCACCAACGGCACTGCTGGCCGACCCGTTGGAGCCCCTACCACCATCACCATCAGCGCCAACCTTGGTTCTCCCAGCGCCATTTGCACCATATGTTTCGTGGCTCTTGCGCTTGGTGATCGACGAATTGAGGACGCGCGTAGTCTCGACGGTGCGCGTGACATGCTCCTTATTCTTAGCAGACGAGTCTGAATCATGGTGCAATGACTCGTCCTCAACGGCGTGGATGCGCCAGCGCCGGTTTGGCGACCAGATGCAGAACCGCCAGACGGTGTAGAGCGCAAGACCAATGAGGAACACAATCCAACCGGTGTGGTACGGCTCAGGCAGTGGCCGCGTGATCACTTCATACTGAAACTTGACGCTGATAAGGACCTCGGTGACGATGATTGCGCACAGCACCCACGATTGCTGGCCAAACTTCTTGCACGATCTGTGAAAGTACAAGGAAGAACATTATTTGACAAGCTTTAAGATAATATAAATAACTATATAAACAATATATAGCCGGTGTGGTACGGCTCAGGTATTGGCCGCCTGATCATGTCGTACTGGAACTTGACGCCGATTAGGACTTTGGTGACGATGATTGCGCACAGCACCCACGATTGCTGGCCAAACTTCTTGCATGATCTGTAAGAGAACAAGAGAAAAACATCTTGCAAAGTTTGAAATGTGAATTAAATTATGCGTTTGTGGATGTTTCAGCAGTTTTAAAGAAATTATTATGATCAAGAAAAGTTTATCTCGTCTATAAAATGATGTGCTTTTTCTAATACGATTGCTGGCAAAACTTCAATCTTTTCTTTTGTTAGGCAAGAAAAGGGTTAAATGCATACCTGCCAACATTTGAAAATGAAAAATCTTACTCTCATGTGAGCGAAGTGCACATCACACACACAAAGCGCGAAGTCCTTTGCAGCCGGGGTCCAGCTCTAGGGTTCTAGAATCTAGATGCTCTCTTGTGCTATCTTAGCCTTATTTTTGTAATATATGACCACTCTGAATGAGCAATACTTCAATGATAAAGATCATAAAGATCAAAAACGAAAAAGAAAAAAAAATGTAATAAATAAATTATTTTTTCCTGACTTAAAAATCGTACTCGTCCGATTTGTTACCCTTTTTTGAGTAAAAAATCGGACTAAATACGACAAAATCGGACTGGTTGGCAGGTATGTTCAATGTATAAATTTCAAGCAGATAAAAACAATCAGAACTGGGAAAACAACCCCTTACAATATTCATTCCCCATAGTGAAGGGGTTAGCACAAGAAGGCACTATTTCACCACCTGGGGGGAGGGGGATGTTTCACAAAGAACTTAACTTTTAGATGGGCCTTATAAATATGGAATAACATTTGTAGCCCTGCAATACGCCAACAAATACAAGAATTTGAGAATTCCAACAACAAAATATGTCAATTATTTCCTTGATAATAACGAATTAATATAACTGATTTGATAAAAATGTATGCCTTTTTCAAAAGAAACTTTTCAACAAATTTACCAAGAAATTAATGGCTCTCCATAATTGTTAGGTCCAAGATAGAGTTAAGTTCAACTTAGAATTTTAGTGAAACACTCCCCTGGAGAATTGAGAACTTACTGGTCTTCGATGTACTGATACGTCTCTCTCATTGCCACAGAGCCCACAGGAATCAGCATGATCATACGGGCCCAGTTGATCGGGTTCGGGGGCGGGATCCAAAGTAGAGTCTTCAGGTAGAAGGTGTTCAGCTCAGCTATTGTCCACTGCAACAACAAAAATAACATACAATTAACTAAAGTAAACCTGTAAACCTGTCTATAAAGACCAGCCAAAGGGTCAAAGAAAGTTAGGATAAAAACAAACAAGCAAAATGTTGCTAAAATCAGCATTGTCATACAAGCCCAGTTGATCGGGTTAGGGGGCGGGATCCAAAGTAGAGTCTTCAGGTAGAATGTGTTCAGCTCAGCTATTGTCCACTGTGAAAAAAGTAAAACACAAATTAACAGGCATTCTCTACTGAAATACATATTAATGAATAAACAAACTCTAGAATCAGCATGATCATCCGAGCCCAGTTGATCGAACCCGAGGCGGGATCCAAAGTAGAGTCTTTAAGTAGAATGTGTTCAGCTCAGCTATTGTCCAAGTTGTAAAAAAGTAAAACACAAATATGCAGTCGTTTTTAACAGATTTTTTCTACTGAAATACAAAATGATGAATAAATAAAGTACTGTTTTAAATTGAAACAAGTAGCATGTGTTCAACTTAGCTATTGTCCAAGTTGTGAAAAAAGTATTTAAAAAATATGCAGTTGTTTTTAACAGATTTTCTCTGCTGAAATAAAAACAAAAAAATTAATAAACAAACTCAACTATGTTTTTTTTAATTTAAAAAACAAATAAACAAAGCAACAAACTGCTTGAATAAGAATGATAATTTGAGTCTTACCATGGTACAGATTCCTAGAACAGCTAGCCATCTTTTCAGGTTGTCCGTTGGGCGCCATTCAAACTTTGTCCAGCTATAAGGCGTGAACTGCAGAACCATTCGCTGCAGCTTTCCTCTGAAAAAATTAAATTGAAAAGAAATTGTTAAATATTCTTATTCAGTTATATAAACATTTAGTGTGAAGTTGAGAATGTCCTAAGCTTTTGTCTGAGTTAGCAGAAAATAAATGAATATAAGATAACACTATCTAATTAACTTTTAACTTTGACGTGCCCACAAAAATAAGGAGTAAAATTTCTTTTCACAGATACAGTCAAACCTGTTTATAGCGATCGCTCAAGGGACCGGCGAAAAGTGGTCACATTAGACAGGTTGTTTCCATTTTGAATTTCTGGTCGCATATTGTGCCTATGTGAAATAAATTGGCATCCGTACATGCACATGTCCATAGTTTAATTTGGTATTTGCTGCATGCATAACAACAAAAATTGAAATTATATATTGGCATTATATAAATGTTTGCATAATCTTTTTAAGTGAAATTAACATTTCAAAATGTGTAATTTATTTACTCATCATGAGAAAATCAGCTACCCATATGCGCATGTATATACAAGTTGCTTTGAACACAACATAAAATGTATGTTGACGTTTATTTGGGTTTATATTGGCTATAGTGAAATTGCAAAATGTTTCAGCGATTAAATTTGGCTAATTAAATTATCTGTTTGATGTCAAAGTCTGTTGTGATGTTGATTAATGTGCCTTTGTTCGACGCATTTCTGTATCAGCATCAGGTAGTGATAGGCACCAATACTCTTTGTTTATGAGTCCAAGCACTTGGTGTCCATCTGTCTGAAGTTCATTGTCATTTTAAATGTTTGTTTTATGCATTGTCATGCTCAGAATTGGAGCCTTGAGCAACCAGAGGCGACCAAGCTGATACCTTGGTCGCTCAAGCGCTAATTTTGTGGTCGCTACACACAGCTTTATTTGTGCGTCGGGACCCAATTGAGGTGGTTGCTGGTAGTGTTAGGCAGGAGGTCGCATTACGCAGTTCGCTTAACACATGATTTTTCAGGGGGGACCAGAGAGCGGTCGTTATGAGCAGGTGGTCACTGTAGACAGGTGGTCGCTTAGAAGCAGGTTTGACTGTATAAAGAATATGCCTCTCCCCCACCCCAGTTATCCATGTGCCCCAATCATTGGACAATGACCGTGCTACAAAATTGGAACTGTGTAATAATTCAGAAATATAAATTCTTATCAGGCCAAAAGGAAAAGAAACTAGATGGATCTTCGATTGCGCGCAATCGAAAATTATGCCTCCGCTATCACGCGATTTTAATATGCCCAAATTAACATGCACTGATTTAATTTTTCTTATATTTTGAGTCCTGTGACCTTGACCATATGATCCCAATCTTTGATGGCTCCCTAAAAAACAGTCAGGTACCAAGTTTGATTGAAATCTGACATTTAGTTCTTGAGATTTTGGTATTACAAGCTTTTTTGCATGTATAATGAGTCCCGTGACCTTGACCTCAACCTCATGACCCCAACATTTTATGGCTACGTTGACTCTTTATGTTACAGGTACCGAGTTTGATTGAAATCTGACATTCAGTTCTTGAAATTTTGCAATTACAAGCCATTTTCGCATACATATTGAGTCATGTGACCTTGACCTTTGACCTCATGACCCCCCAAATCTAATCAGATCAGTGGCACCCCGATATGTACACTCATACCTAGTATGTAATTGATCCGTCAACCGGTTCTTGAGATATCGCAAGAACGAGGCATTTTTGCACATACATTGATTCCTGTGACCTTGACCTTTGTCCTCATGAACCCCAAAATCTAATCAGATCATTGCCACCCCAATATCTACACTAATACCAAGTTTGAATTTGATCCGTCAACCAGTTCTTGAGATATCGCGAGAACGAGGCATTTTTGCATATATATTGAGTCCTGTGACCTTGACCTTTAACCTCATGAACCCCAAAATCTAATCAGATCATTGCCACCCCAATATCTACACTAATACCAAGTTTGAATTTGATCCGTCAACCAGTTCTTGAGATATCGCGAGAACGAGGCATTTTTGCATACCGTATTTGTCGGTGTATTACCCGCACTTTTTTTCAAAAAAAAAAAAAAAAAAAAGGGGGTGCGGTTAATACACGACCGTATTAACCACCATTTTTTTTTTTTTTTTTTTTTTTTTTTTTTTTTTTTTTTTAGGGGTGCGGTTAATACACCGGAGCGGTTAATACACCGACAAATACGGTATATATCGAGTCCTGTGACCTTGACCTTTGACCTCATGACCCCTAAAATCTATTCAGATCATTGCCACCCCAATATCTACACTAATACCAAGTTTGAATTTGATCCGTCAACCAGTTCTTGAGATATCGCGAGAACGAGGCATTTTTGCATATATATTGAGTCCTGTGACCTTGACCTTTGACCTCATGACCCCTAAAATCTAATCAGATCATTGTCACCCCAATATGTACACTCATACCAAGTTTGAAATTGATCCGTCAACTGGTTCTTGAGATATATCTTGAGATATACGGACGGACGTACGGACGGACGGACGGACGGACGGACGGACGGACGGACGGACGGACGGACGGACGGACGGACGGACGGACGGACGGACGGACGGACGGACAACCCGAAAACATAATGCCTCTGGCCACTTCGTTGGCGGAGGCATAAAAAGAAGAAGTTTAAGCCTTTTCTTACTTGTAAGACGGAATGTGATAGAACCCCTCCAGCTGTAAGGTTTCATGTTGAGATAGTTAATTATTTTTTATCCCAATAAAACATAATTTTATAGTTAATTTTGTTTTTTCACTGGGCAAAAAAAAGGAAAGAAGATGAAAGCCTTTTCTTACTTGTAAGACGGAATGTGATAGAGCCCCCTCCAGCTATATGGTTTCATGTTGAGATAGTTGAGAGTTTTCATTCCAAGCCAGATACCAAGGCCGTTGCACACAACGAAGTCCATGATCCACTGGAAATTGATAAAATACACACATTATATGCTGATTATTTTATTCAAATTCATTACTACTATTATCATCAACTTCATCTTCATCATCACTACCACTAACCACCAGTATCATCACCACCACCAACACCATTTTAACACCATGAACATCACCATCATCACTACCATCACCATCATCATCACAATCACAATCATCATCATCATCATCATCATCATCATCATCATCATCATCATCATCATCATCATCATCATCATCACCACCACCACCGCCACTGTCATAATCAGTCATCACAATATTCACCATCACCATCATCACCCCGTAACATAAAGATTCACATTTAATCATACCATTTATCATATATGATTAATTAATTGGAAATTAAACTTACGTGATCCCACCAACACTCCCCAAAGTTGTTGAGCTGGTGTTCCAGTGTGTATTCCATGATCTCAAAGAGGATGCTGATAATGTTGCACAGCCAGTAATCTCTCATCATCAACATCTACAAAATCAAACGCAAATATATTTGTTAATACTGTAAGTACTACGGTCATTCCATACGTAATTCCATGATCTCAAAGAGGATGCTGATTATGTTGCACAGCCAGTAATCTCTCATCATCAACATCTACAAAATAAAACGCAAATATATTTGTTAATACTGTAAGTACTACGGTCATTCCATACGTAATTCCATGATCTCAAAGAGGATGCTGATAATGTTGCACAGCCAGTAATCTCTCATCATCAACATCTACAAAATAAAACGCAAATATATTTGTTAATACTGTAAGTACTACGGTCATTCCATACGTAATTCCATGATCTCAAAGAGGATGCTGATAATGTTGCACAGCCAGTAATCTCTCATCATCAACATCTACAAAATAAAACGCAAATATATTTGTTAATACTGTAAGTACTACGGTCATTCCATACATAACTGTCCTTCAGCGAGGCACTTTTATTCCTTGAAATGCTTGGGTTATAATGCCAGGGTAATAATATGTATATCATTATAAGTTTAGGGCAAAATTTTTAAATACAAATAGCAATATCTTAACTTAACATATGTAAGGTTGTTAAAGGGAACAATAGTAGCAGAGGCATACATCAATGTACAAGCAAAACATAGTCTATTCTCATCAGATTTGAGTACATACTGCTTAACCTGTTTCCTACTAGATTTTGCAATCGCTATCGAGAGTAAATACAGGACCCACCAGGTTCCTGTAGGCAATATACAAATGATGCGCAGGTATGAGTGGGTCGGTAGGAATTGTTTGCACAAGGTAACTATGGAACTGTTAAACCCACGAGGCGAAGCCGAGTGGGTTTAGACTAGTTTCCATAGTTACCGCGTGCAAACAATTCCACCGACCCACGAAATAAACTTGCGCATCATCTGTTTTATAGAATGGGCATTGTTACGCCCCCCAAAAAGTCAAAAAATTAAAAATTAGAAAAATTACCGGATGCATGAAATAATTTTACCGGATGCATGAAATTTTTTACCGGACGCATGAAATTTTTTACCGGACGCATGATTTTTTTACCGGACGCATGAAATTTTTTACCGGACGCATGAAATTTTTTACCGGACGCATGATTTTTTTACCGGACGCATGAAATTTTTTACCGGACGCATGAAATTTTTTACCGGACGCATGATTTTTTTACCGGACGCATGAAATTTTTTACCGGACGCATGACTTTTCATGCATCCAGTACAATTAATTGTCTGCACAAATTTTGCTCTCAACCAATCAGATTGCAGGGATTTATCAACCCATTCTATAATAGTGTATGTGTATAATGTTTGGAGACCAAAATGAGAAAGTTCTGTCTGTACTTACCTTGACATACCATCCAAGAATATGTGCAAACACAAAGATATCCCACTTTTCCTGTATCAGAGAAAATAGAGATCAATCATGAATGCAACAATAAACGGTATCTTACTTGATTTGCATATTTCATATTCTATTTTTGTATTAGGAATTTTAATTTATTTAGATATTACTTTAACAATGAGATCCCATAAGCACACATGTCGTGTAAAGTCAATTCAGCTACATTTATTAATTGTAGATTCATTCATTCATTCATTTATTTATTTCTAGTAAAAGGTACAAATGTGTCAGGAAATCACAAAATAAGCCAATGACTTGAGGGGGAATTGATTCCCTATTGTAAACATGATAAAAAACTACATAATATAACATTATACGCTTACAAAAACATTATGAGAAACTAACTACATTAAAGGGACAGATCCACTTTTACAAAACGTCTCAACAGCTTTCAGTTGACGGATGGGGATCAATGTAACACGCAAAAAAAAAATCAGAGCGAACAGCCCTCTAATTTGGATTCTACGAATGAAAAACGAATGCGTCCCTCCATTTAAACTATATATCGGTCAATAAAGGAGTTCAACTGATTTAGCATAGTATTACAACAATATAGTACTAATTCTCGTAAAGGTATTGTGAAGCCGACATTTGTTAACGTATGTCACGGAAAAAGATCTCAAAAAGAAAGAATATATAATTACATGTAGTCAGTTTAAGCGAAGTTTGGGTATTTTGCTTGGTAAACGCTCACACATTAGTACTTATGCGCGGCTCACGTAGCTAGCGGGGGTCACGTAGGGGTCATGCATACCGATCTGGCACTCCGTGAAATCTATGTACGAACTTACTCACCGGCCAAAAATACGTATGTACATAATTAACCGACGTCCCTCAGTTTATTCAGTTTTAGGTCTATAACTCCACGAAAAAGAGATTTCAAGCCCTAATTTTTCAGGCATGCTATTAAATGACATTTCCTTTCATATAAGACAATAACCTCGCAACTTTTGAATTTTGGCTTGCAAAAGTGGATCTCTCCCTTTAAAGGAAAAAATAACAAAAAATAACAGGGCTAAACAATCAAACAAACACCCCCCCCCCCCCCACCCCCCGATGGAGATAATTGAGCATGGTAATTAATAGGCATTGACAATACGTTTTTTGTTTTTTTTACTTAGACCTAAAAGCACTTGTCATGTTTACATGTTTAAGAGTAGAATCAAACTCATTCCAGAGTTTGCTTCCTTTATAAATCACAGAGTTATTTTGTTTCAATGTTAAACAACAAAATGGCAAGACAAAGTTATTTCTGTTTCTTGTTTTAAACTGGTGGATGGCGTGGTTTCTTTTAAAGTATTGATACATGTCTAATAAGTGTGTATGAATTAATGGCATACCCAGAAACTATAGAAAATTTCACCCGAGTGGGTTAGGGTTGTAAAAGTCACAGTCCTTTGGGTTTTATTTCTCTGTACACAATTTAAACTAGTCCCTCCCAAACCACCCCTATTTCATAATGTAAAGTTCTGCCTATTAAGACTGTATCATAAAGAAATGGCATACCCATAAGTTGTGGAAGGATCCATCTGTGTGGTTAGGGGTGTAGAAGTAGCAGTCCTTGGCATATGATTAATTTCTATGGTAGCTCTTTGCTGAGCTCAAAATGTACATTTAAAATAGTCCCTCCTCATCAACCCCTATTCCATAATGGAGTTACCCACTAAGAGTGATTAAACTAATGGCATACCCAAAAGTTGTGGAACGATCCACCTGGGTGGTTAGGGGTGTAGAAGTCACAGTCATCTGCATAGGATTTCTCTGGTAGTTCCTTGCCCAGCTCTGGATCGATGTATGCAATTAGTTGCCTGGCATCTGAGACAGACTGTTAACAATGGATTCAAGAAAAAAGATATTGCAAAGTAATGTAATAATGATCCACTTGATTACTATAGTATATTCCATCCATAGAGTACAGAAGCCATGACGTCATAAAAACACTTTTTTGGAATTTTCAAATTTGGACTTGCACTATAACACTGATTTCCCATTGACCAAAAAAATCATTCGGATGGGCATATCTCGGCCAATACGTAACCTATTCCTTTGATTTTCGGTATTTGGACATAATTTGTTATGCTCTTTCTGAAAATAAAGTCCAAATTTGAAAATTCTAAAACAAATGTTTATGACATCATTTATGACATCACACTTCACCACTCTATAGGGATCATGGGACATGTTAATCAAGTACCAGCTTTTTTTTACCCTTTACATGTATCTCCTGCTTTCTCTTCAAGCAGTTCCCAATTATGAGTCTGTCGCCAAATTTGATACAAATCTAGTCAATTTCTTCCTCTCTTATTTTCTACATTTGGAAATTATATGCGAGTTTATTGAGGGCCTTGACATTTTGATCTAGAGGAATCTTCATTAGAGACAAATGACAATGACAAAATTCTTTACAGCAAACTTCGCTGGAAGCAAGATCAGCAATATGCATGTATTTTGTACACAGACATGAAACGGAGCCTGTTTAATAATAGTCCACTGTCAAACAAATTCAAAAGAGCCAATAATTATACATGTGAATAATATAATAATAATAATCTTGATTTATATAGCGCCTAATATGATTGATAATCATCTCTAAGCGCTTTACAATGATAATATTACCCCCGGTCATAGGATACAATGCAAACCAGCACTCATTGTGTGCACCATCTCCACTCCCTTGGGAGCATTCCTTCCAAGCGCTCATGGGCTCAAGAAGATCGTTCACATAAAGGCTTTCACCTCCTACCGGGTCCCCATTTATACACCTGGGTAGAGAGCAGCAATTGTGGATAAATTGTCTTGCTGAAAGACAAAGGCAGTGGGCAGGGTTCGAACCCGGGATCTCATGATCGGAAAGCGCACGCTCTACCAATCAGTAATATATCACATTTATAAGGTGCATAAAGGAACTACAGCGTCTAGATGGCCTAATTTTCACAATTCGGCTCTCTATATGTAATTTTTCCCAAAGAAAAAGAATTTGGCAGTCAATTCTCATGAAATCAATCAATTTTGGGGTAATTAGTAAATATCTAATTGTCCTGGGAACGCCCCTTTTAAATCGCCAAAATGTGACGTCATCTAAAGAACGGACTAATGAACTAAATTCTGTAGATGACGCGTCATGACGTAAGCCAATGAATTGTCAATCACATGTCGATCACGCTGCCGGTTCCGGACCCTAAATGTGGGTGGGGCGTAAACTGCCTGCTAAGTGAGATTTGGCATCAGAAAACTAGTCTTAAATCACTACTGTGTTTATTTTCATGGATTTTTTTTCGGCAGACCTATGTTTCAAGTCATCAACTATGGAATAAGTGTCAAAGTACGTTGTATTCTTTAGGTCCTTTAATACAGCAGGTTCTGAGCACTGTAGAAACAAGGGGGTGATGCATATAGAGTTGCGATCAATCGTAAGTCATAAAATGCGCCTAAATGCGCAAACTTGATTGGCTCAGATGCACGAACATGTATTTTCTGACTTGCGATTGTTTGCAACTCTTTGTGCAACACCTCCTAGGACTATTATTATTCCTAGTCACTGGGTTCCACTCAAGTCAATGCATTGCAGGATGCAATATCAACTCCCCAGGTTCAGAGCGATACATAAACTTGCATTACAATAGGCGAAGACCCAAACCATACCATAGCACTTATTTGGAGAAATTATACCTGGAATAGCATGAAGATAAGGAAGAGTTCGTAGATGATGCTGAGACACAGAACAAACCGCCAGATGGCGGGATGAGGTCGCTTGAACGGTCCGTCCTTCGCCTGCGTCATCCCAAACAGACAGAACATCATGATGCATGCCACAACGCCTCTGAAAAGCAAGAAAAAAGAACAAAAATATAAGACACTTGTATTGACAGTTTGTACATTCGTGTCATCTCTAGATATAACCCGTTGCAAAATCTAGTCGAGAACAGGTTAATAATATCCCTCCATAACTGGATTGTTGACATGATGGCTGTATCATTGACAAAGATTAGGTTCTCATCTCTGCAGTCCACTCCAAAATATGGAGTGCGGCGGAGTGGACTGCGCGGTAGAGATCTTGACACTTGTATTAAACGAGAGTCAGGTCCTCATCTAGTTAAACATATTTACAGTCAAACCTGTCTATTAAGACCACTCAAGGGGGGGGGGTGTTTCACAAAGATCCTAAGTTTTACTTAAAAACTATGGAAAGCTGTTAGTTTCTTTGAAAAACAAATTGTAAAAGTTATTTTTAAAGGCATTAAATATTTGTTAAAATTATAAATATTTTCTATTATCAAGGAGATTTCATTTTCTTGGTGTAAAATTTATGAAAAGTCCAAAATACTTGAATTTTTGCTTTTGAATATATTTAAATTCTGAGGCTACAAATGGCTTACCATAATTTTTTAAGTCCAACTTAGAGTTAAGTTCAACTTAGGATCTTTGTGAAACACCCCCAAGGAATCAAAGGGTGATGTCTTATTAACCAGTGGTCTTTAACAAAAAATTAATTTACATGCGATGCCAAATCCTGCAAACAGTACTGGACTAGAGCTGTTGTATTTCTGTAAGAATTATTTTGTGACAAACTTATTTTTTAGAAGTTCAAATGGTTGAGATTTATGGCATTATAAGAAACACTTGTACTTCTTGCATGAGACCAACTTTGTAAATAGAGAATCTATCTGTGATGTCATGGTGTCACAGCCAGAACTATAAATGCCATGATATTACACAAGGATATCCCATTTAATACTACTTCAGCGTTCCATTTTACCTTTTGGTATTGAATTCGGTATCCGACCGGACGTTTTCAAACAGTGCGATGTAGAGCAATGCAGCCAGCATCCCAAGTAGAACAGTGACTGAGTGAGCTTGCCTTCAAAATGAGGGAAATAAGAGAGAGAGAGAGATTTAAAAGGAAGCCAAATGCTGGCATTTATATTCATACTGTCACTTTTACGAGCATCTAGGCACATATTTCTTTGAGGCCAAATTATGCTGAGCCCTTGTGTATTTTTCACTCAGATAGAAAGATAAGAAGGGAATGACATACATTTACAAAGAAGAAACAACTCTTGTTTAATGAGCAAATAGTCCAGTCATGTACCCGTAGACTGAGTCAATAACTTATGACCAAATTTGCAATACAAGAGGTAGGCGGAGGGAATTTATCTTAAGTAAAAATTAGAACTATACATTCTATTCCCAAACTTAAGGCCCTTATCAAATAGCACACATAACTAGAAAAATAATAACACAATACCTGTACAAGACTAGTGCTGTAACCGATCATCGGATCGGCATGCCGATCACGATCCGATCATACATGATCGGACCGTTTTTGCCGATTTCCGATCATGCAGAAAAAATCGGAAGATCGGATCGGCAAAAAAAAATAAATAAATAAATAAATAAATAAAAAAATAAAAAATCCGTTTTTTTTTCTTTGGAAAATGATCCCCAAAAACATATTTTGGGAATATAAATGAATACCAAAGCAACATATATCCATATGAATAAGCCCAAGGTAATCTTGTATGGGTATGCTTTCATTTAAAACTGATTACCTCTCCTTTTACAAAATTATTCGCGCCGATTTTGAGCTTAGTCCCATGTGTTTCTGAAAGGTTACGCCAAATTAATCACATGGGACTAAGCTCAAAATCGGCGCGAATAATTTTGTAAAAGGAGAGGTAATCAGTTTTAAATGAAAGCATACCCATACAAGATTACCTTGGGCTTATTCATATGGATATATGTTGCTTTGGTATTCATTTATATTCCCAAAATGTGTTTTTTGGGGATCATTTTCCAAAGAAAAAAAAAACGATTAGACCTATTTTTTTTTTTTTTTTTTTTTTTTTTTTTTTTTTTTTTTTTATATCCGATCATCCGATCCCGATCATCGATCCGATTTCGAAGATCGATACAATTTTGCCGATCCGATCAAACGATCCGATCATCAAGGTCAGTTACAGCACTATACAAGACTATCATTTTTCTTTGGAATTTGACCAGGATAATAATTAACAGGGCAAAGAGCTCAGAGATGATATTGTATTGGCGCTATAAACCTACTTTTGTTTATTAACATGGATTATCCATCAAGACCTAATTCAACTATTTTTGGGACCAGTAAACAGAACAGTTTTAGCAATGCTAGAAATTAACTTTTCAGGCAAATAAACAAAGAATTTTTTTGAAATTCTAGTCACCCAACACCTGAATCTGGTGACTTCTATTCAACAAAGAAATCATTAAAAATTCTGTTATATATTTGACTTTCCATTTGGGCCAGAAGAATTAAGCCTCAACTAAATTTGGTAGCCTAAAGGCCTATATGCTTAAATGCCTATTTTTAGCATTGGGTCAACAGTTCGAAGCATTACCAAAAGAATGTGTTGGTGCCATCATCGTAAACCTCTGTCTGGTTGTGGCTAAAGCGGGTATCTTCATCAGGCGACGTCGACGACCTCTGGTGTGAAGGATTGTCGTCCAGATCGTCCACCATCCTTCTGACTCTGTCCAGGACCTCCGCCTTTTCGTTGCGTGATGTGGTGGTCATCTTGTTTCGCTGCTGTGGTCAAACTCTATGCAGAAGCCACTACAGCCTTGCTGACAGAACTGCTAGACAGAACGTCGGAGTGCAACAGTTTGTAGACCAATTGCTGCGAAGTCTCTGTACAGAAATAGAATGAATAGAGTGGATGATAATTTTATACATTAAAAATTGTAATATTTGCCTCCTCTTAGGTGGTTATTTTGCTTGGTTTCTGCAGTCAAACTCTCGGACTCAAGGCCAAGGCAGGGGCAAATACGAGTAAAAGTTCTTTTTTGCATGCACGGTTCATCACTGAATGGATAAAGAACTTTCACTCGTTTTTGCCCCTGCCTTGGCCCCAATTTGGCGGGAATACGACGCATGCGCATTGGACGCGACGATAAAGCCAAAGCAAAGGCGGACACTCGACTCCCTTTATTAATAAAAACTCAACAGTACAACACACCCTGGTACCCTATCAGGACCATTTACAATACGATGCAGATGTGCCTGGTACCACATCTACTAGTAAATTGGTCCAGTTTATACTGGACCATTTACACGCAACATATAGGAAAGTGCTATATCAGCGACGTACCTAGCTGATGCCATCTACCGACAAGAAATGGCGCAGGAAGCTTGCTCTTGAATACTAGTGCGTGCATGACTATTCAGACGCATCCGTAATGCGCTATTCGATCCCTGAGTCTTCGCTTCGCCGCCTCGCTCACCGTCGCGACGAAACACGTGTTATTCTATGAGAGACCGATTTTCTTTGCGATGGGATTTTATAGCGCGTGGTGGGCGTGCACGCTTCGGACGTAATAATCGATATATATGAAGGGCGTATTTACTCAAAATACAAATTTACTAAAGAGTCTCCTTTTAAGAATTTGAATAGTTTACCTTCCGATTTCATTAAGTCAAGTGTGATCAAAACTTGAAATGATACAAATATGAACGATGATGATCAGACTCAAATGAATAAAATCTGAATGTAAACTATTCCTAGACTATTTAGCAAATTTGTATTTTGAGCCCTTTGAGCAAATAGGCCCTTCATTAGGGTTCATAATTTGTATACATGCGGATATAGTTTTGCACTTTGCAGTGTACATGAGTACTCATTTTTTTCCAGAGAAAAGGAGCTCAAAGTCAAAATTCAAATGGAGCGAAAAGGAATCCAAAGCCCGGCTTTGCTAAAGGACAAGTCAAACAGCATATTTGGTAAGCATAGTAGTTTCATTGTCTTTATTGATGTTTACAAATAATACATTAAAATCATTGGCATTCTCTTACTTTAGTCCACCCCTTCCATTCACTTGCGTTCATTTTGTTATGGAGGGGGACTTAAGTTAAACCACGATTTGGCCAAATCATTAAACTAACAACAAAATCCCAACAAAAAGTTCACAGTCGGGCTTCAACATGTCGTCAATATTACCAAAGATCCTACATACACAAGATGCTCAACTCTCGGTCAAAAAGTGAAACGCTAACGCGCGGAATTGTGGGAGTTTGAAGGAGTGCGCCAACTAGCGGTGAGCGGGTAAAGTTTCCAGGTGAGCGCTGATTACAGTACATTAAAATTGGCAGGATCATGGTATTATATAATAAAAATCAATATATTTTGGGGAAAGATATGACTTAATTTACTGATGACACCAATACTCTTTGATATTTTGTTTGAAATGGCAAGTATAATCTTTCCAGGCTAAATGTTGGTCAATAATTACACCTAAGAAATAAGTTGATTGAACACGCTGAATTAGAATTAAGGCTGTTGACGAGTCCCGGGTACCCGGGTCCCGCCGAAAAATGTCGAGTCCCGGGCGCAAAAATCGATACTCGATATCCCGAAAAAAAAAGCAAAAAGTCCCCTTTTTGAACGCCCGAGTTATCTGCCCACTCTCATTTTCTTTTCATTCCTTTTCCCCTCTTTGCTGTATTTTAGAAGATGATTTATTGTCATAAATGCGTTGCATTTTTGTCACTTGAATGAACATGTTTTCCCAGCGGCGTGACATGCCTATAGCGAAATCAACTAATGGATAAATTTCGGGTACCCGGGACTCGCCCGAAAAATTATCGCGAGTCCCGGGTAGTAAATATACCCGAAATCGACAGCCTTAATTAGAATATCATTAATTTTAATTATTAAGGAATTTATTGAATCATTTGAAATAGCACTTTGCTTATGATGGTAGTAAATGAAATTATATTTAGAAGTATTAAGAGACAATTTATTACAATTGAACCATATAGTGATACATGTTTCATTTCATTATTTATAATTTGACATAAGGTATTAATATCATTGTGAGAAAAAAGAATATTGGTATCAGCAGCAAAAAGCACAAATTTAAGAGTATGGGGACAATTAACTGAATTATTTATGAATATTAAGAATAGAAGTGGTTCTAGAATTGATCCTTGGGGTACTCCACATGTAACTTGTAACAGTTCAGAACAAACATTGTTATATACTGCGATTTGATAGCGGTGCTTAAGATAATTTTCAAACCATGAAAGTACTATACTTCTTAATTCGTAAGATTTTTCTTTATGTAAAATAATATTGTGATTGATAGAGTCAAAAGCTTTACTCAAATCCAGAAAGCTGAATAAGTAACGTAAGTGTAACTCTTAATCAGTATTGTGTATTGTCATAATTTTATTGTAGTTGTTTCAATCATGAAAATCCAAATAAATAGAGGTCCAGTTTATATCTAAGCCGTCTCTATTTCTGTAAATACCATGTTGAGTTAGAAGTTTGAACTGACAGCCCCTGTTGTGTAGCCTGAAGGATCCCGGGAAGGTGTGAAAACTCTATTGAGAACTATGGATTAAATTGAAGAAACCGCTGAATAAATTAAAGAAACCATTGTCATTTAATGAGCTCATTATATTTGGTGACGTTGGCCATGCATGGTCAAATGTATACTCACATAACTGAACCCATCCCATTGAAAAAAAAGAGCAGATGAAATTCTCAGATTGAAATGAAATCTTGAGATATTCATAATGATAAGCTGTGATATTAAGCTGCAGCTAAAGGCCCGTTTATTTTGTTCCTAAAAATAGATATTTTTCTTTTAAAGAAAATGGCAAAAACAAAAAACAAAAATGAAAATTTGTTGTGGCTAAGAAACTTAAATAATTTGAGTTAAAATGCTCAAATTGCTAGAAAATCAGGCTTGTTTGTTTTTTCCAAAAGGATTGAGTTGGGCTTTATTTTTTTACCGGAAAGAGGCAAAAAATTAAGTTATTACCTTTTTCATCAATTCAGATTTTAAATTGCTTAAATTCAAAATATAACAAACCTTTCAAGAGTTGTATCACGATTTTCAAGCGAGTTTAGCATTTTAAACTCAAAAATCTAAAATTTCAACGAACAAGTGAAGTTGACCAATATTTCTTGCCATTTTCTTTTTAAAAAAGAAGAAAAGCTAGCATTTTGAGTGAAATATAATATTTAAAAAAATGGATTCTTTGACTATACTTTCCATTCCAAAAATGTATACTTTCATTCACATTAAGAATAGTTTGAGAGTAAAAGCGCCGAATATAATTTCAAAAATTCCCAGGTTGACACCCGCCAGCGTACGCCACCCGCCAGAAGTCTTCTGACGCTTGTTCGAGTTTACCCGCTCAACGCTAGCGGGCGGCAGACTCCATGTGCTCAAATACCGCTTCCGCTTCCGTTTCACCAGCGGCCGTGTAAAATCGGGAGAGTTGAGCATCTTGTGTATGTAGAATACACATAACCAATGCTAATGTACCTACATTTGTATGTGTGACTGAGTCTGAGAGACGGCCGAGTGAAGTGGGTTGGGCAACCCGTCCGTCCGTGCATCTTCCATTACACACAATAATGACAAGCACTGAAGTGCATTTAAATATAAACAGCGCTAGAATTTCAGCGCAAATCACATAAATAATCCACAGCACAAGTTTTCATTCATTTAGTTCTACACTAGCATACATAAAATAGTAATCAGTAAAATAAATTTTGTTTTCATTCTTCCAGCTCCAGTGTACTAAAACATTCTCCAAATGAAATAAAAACTAACATATCAAATGCAAATTACTATTTACATCAAGATTTTAAAAACATATTTCCAGAGAAGAGTAACATACCGTTATTTTCCCCGAGTTTCTCCAAGTCCAAGTCCAAGATCATTCAACCTCCACATCCCACCAACCTATTATAAGCTAGTCTTGAAGTAAGGCTCTGCTGATGGCAAGTTTTTTTATTTTTTTATTGCGTTACTCTTTCCTTAGAGTATGCTTGCTTGATACACGTTAACCAAAATAAGTATGTGAATATTTGTTCAGTTTTCATTTCCCACACACAAAATTGGAACCTTAAGATTTAGTACTCATCGGCTCATGTTTAAACAAACCTCCCTCCATTATGTGAATTATTCCAGTTGACCTAAAATAGACTAAGTTATGGTAGTCGAGTCAACGTGCAACGTGCATATTTTTTTTTCTTTTCTATAACAAGTGATCGTGCGATCGAGCGATGAGTCATGAGTGACGTGATTTCCTCAGAGTGGGCCGAGGTCTTTGCCCGAATATTCATCCTTCCTGCATTCTCCCCCCCCCCCCCCCCCCCCCCCCCCCCAAAAAAAACAACATTGTTTTTTAAATAAATAAATAAAATACTAATAAATAAAAATGGCCCGAACAACAACTGAGGTCCCCCCCCCCCTCTCCCCCCCCCCCCCCCCCCCATCTGTACAAAATGATGGAGGTAACTGGTAACATACTAATTATGTCTACCTAAATTGTAATAACACTTACAAAAATCCATACACCATCCAATAGCAGTTTGGCAAATAATACAAGACCATGTAATTTGTACACATATTACTTTTTGAACAATTTCCATATATATCAGTCATAAAGCGCAGTTTTGTAAAAATTACGTTGCATGCATGAACAGTAATATTGTACACATTGAAAGCCAGCGATGTTGTATTCCTGTCACTTACATTATAATCTGAAAATAAATACTTGAACGTGTCCTATATTGTTCATGGGATTTCCAAGTATTTGCAAGTTTTCTAGTGAAAATGGCGATTGTTACAATAATTAAGTCGGAGGTCACACACTATTCATAAGTATGTATAATATATGATACTATTTGTAAGGTCACAATCCACTGCTGCTCAAATAAACTGGTCGGCAGCTGCATCTATAACAGTTATAATAGATAGCAAATATATTTATCATGTAAAGTATTCCTGCTAAAATGTCGTCAATGATGTCTATAGTAAGCTTAATTTAAGTTGTTTCATAAGGGCGCTGTCTGTCATGTCTATTTCAAATTATTTCTTAAAGATTCCCTGAAATCCAAATGCAAGTTGCCTTCAACTATAGTGTATTAGTGTATAAATCAACTATTTGACTTGTTATGTTTTATATATTTTTAAACATTTTAGCAATTATTTTATTCAGTCCGCCAAGGCCCATCTCTAAAAAAAAAAAAAAAAAATCTCCAGCATAAAACCCCCTTTTGACATCATATCTCAATACCGGAGATGAACAAAATACATACTTACAAAAGAACATGCTCACAATAACATGCACTTACTGAAAAGATGAACAATACAGGGTGGAATAAAACTCGCAAGGGAGGGCTTGCTCACAATGGCATCACATGGTTGAATAGTATTCTAACTGACACACTATCAATTTCAATAGCAGAACTTGCTATGTCAGATAAGCTCAACCGTGATAAGGATAAAGGAATTAATATGGTTTTGTATAATGGAAACATGAAGTGAATGTTATCATCGTGAGCATTTTCTTTTGTACCACTAATTATTATGTCTACCTAATTGTTTGATAAAATTAAAACAAAGTCCATAGATCATTTCAGAGCAGTTTCGTAAATATTAAAAGACCATAGTTTGTATACAGATTACAATTTAAATGTTCCATAGATCTTATAAAGCGCAGTTTTGCAAAATTATTACGTGACCATGAAAAGTAATATTGTACACATTGAAAGCAAGCGATTTTGTCTTCCCGTCATCTTATAGCTCATACATTTTATTTTTTCTTTGCCACTCTTCTTCTTTTTTTTTTTTCTTTTTTTTTTTTGGGGGGGGGGGGGGAGGGGGTGGGGCAAAACGCCCCCGCACATTTTGGATTTGGGGGGGGGGGGGGGGCGGCCGCCCCCCCACACTTCCGGCGCCTATGTGGCCTACACACATATGCATAGACACAATAGTTTGCTTATATAGACCGGGTGCTAGAAGGAAGCTTGAATAAGAGGGAAGAAATCAAATCAGAGGAAGGAAAAGCGTCATGATGTTGGACACTGATTAATTAATTGAGGCGAAATTTTGTTTGTATGTATTTAATTTAAAGAAGAACAATAAATGTATTTAAGAGGTTATTGTATTATATAAGACAGCATGGGCGTCGATCTGTAATTGATACCATTCATCAGGGGGGATGATCTATTAATTCGTCCCCCCTGATGAAAAGGTATTACGTAAGTATCGACCCCCATGTAAGACAGTATTGTTTTGAAATTTGTATCTTGTATCTTTCATGCGTGTAACGAAACGAATTTCCATTTTTTGACAAATAAAACTAACTTGAATTTGATGACAGTCCTGTTCTTGAGCAGAATCACAGAAGAGGAAGAAGAAAGTGCGCCCTCAAAGTTTACTGACACCACAGATCCTTGTTTCGTCTGCATCTTGTTTTAGCTGCTAGCTCATTCCTTTTTATAGGAGTGGTCAAACAGTAAAGGACTTAAAGGTAGTGTTGAGTATTGGTATTTCCCGAAGTGCCCCCCGATATTTTTTTGTGAGATAATGAAAAACTGACTGTCAAATTCGAAAGAACATACAATTTTAATGACAGATATACTTTCTTTAATCAAAATCGGTTCAGAAACGGCTGGAATATCCATAAATATATTTGCATTCAAAATGTTTTTTCACCGGCAATCACCGGGCGATATTTAGACTTTTTAGAAAAATTTCAAAAAATGCTCGAAGACTAAACTTTGAAAAAAATCAGAATAAGTTTGTAAAAAGTCGTTAATGATATCTTTATTGAATCGTCATTTTAACAAACATTAAATGCACAATTTTGTATGAAAAAAGGCTATAACCAATGTTTTTTAATAGCGCCCTCTTGAGTTGTAACGGCTCTTTTTGATTGATAACAGGGGTTTTACTTAGTCGTTTGTAATTGTGTATACTTTTCGAGCATGTTGAAGTTATAACTATTACTTTGTACCGTAATGGTGCAGGTTTTGGTTACTAAAGTTAAGTTTGACCAATACTCAACTATCCCCTTAATCATTAAGCCCCGTGTTTGTCGCACTGTTGTTGAACTTGTTGTAGTATCACCAAGTGGCCTTTGGGCAATATTTATTTTGCCAAGCTCCGCTCTAAATAATTCTGTACATATATAGGAGATCTACGGCTGCGATAGACGCATTACTCAAGACGTGCCCCGCCGAACTGAACAGCGTAATAATAGTTTTGATCACGTTGCAGATAATTTATTTCAAGCTTCATTTTTAATTTTCTACACGTAGAGGTAAGAAATATTATATTGTTTTCTCTCATTCGATATATTCCATTTTTTTTCTTCTATAAGAAAAGTGTATATATACATAATAACATTTTAACGTTTTACAAAGACATACCAGGATGCAGAATCGGGGTGGGATGGGATGGGATGGGGGCATGTTTCTTGTTAAATTGTATTTTGGTTCGCTGTGTTTCGATGTAACTTGTATATGTTTATACATAATTAATACTCTTGACTTATGAACATATAACAATTGCTGCGCTCTTGGTTGCGTACTCCCCACTTTCCCTCTCTCTATGTCTTTCCCACCTCTCTGATTATACGTTATGCCATATGCCTCTCCGTCTAGCATGTCTAGTAACATTGTCAAAATCCTCATAATCGCTAGTGGAATTTTAGCGGTTCCCTCATACCTTGTTGTAATGGGACAGGTTTTTTCGAATTTTCCTTTCGTAAACAAGATATTAACGATTGAAGTGTCCAAATGTTAAACTTTCCACTGGATAGTCGTAATCGTGTACAGACTCATCAGTGCAATGAGTTATCACTTTGCTTCATTACTCGGCCATATATCGTTCATTCAATCTTAAATTTTCACACTATATACCCAGTGAACATAATAACAGCTTACATTGTATCTACAATTCTGCACTTTTTGAACATGACAACAAAGTTACTATATCCCTTTAAATTCCACCTTTCAAATAGAACATATTGATCATAAAATGTTAAAAGGTGGTTGTGACCCCTTTAATTAGTCTGTCAGCTCAGACTTTGCACTTCGTGTTTGTATACATATGATGTTCACAAGCCATAATAAAAACTAAATCAATTAGATTTGTGAAGTGATTGTATAAGATTTTCTTTGAACTTGTTATTGAAAAGAGATCTGAACAAATTGAGCCTGGTTTTACAATATATAGTACTTTTGTGGATCATATAGAATGATTTACTAAACTTAAATATGTCTTGTAATATTTAAAGGAGGACATATTAAAGGGATCAAGTAACTTTGTTGACATGTGCAAAAAATGATGAATGGTTGATGCAATGTATATTGTTGTTATCTGATAATATGTCCACAGGGTATAATGTGTGAAAATGTCAAGTCAAATGGACGTTGCATAGCCGAGTAATGAGCAAAAATGCAAAGTAATATTCACTAACTCACTGCACTCACTTTGTACACGGTTTCAAAACTCTAATGGAGTTTTTTATTATCTGAACACTTCAATCGTACCATAATTATTATCTTTGTAACAAAAGGGAAATTTGAAAAACCGAAACCTGTCCCATGATTTTATTGTCAATACGAATACAAAAAGGTATGAGGGAACCGCTAGAATTCAAATTGAATTTTTAGGATTTGGACAATGTTACTTAGTCCCTTTAATGTATTTTGTCTCTTATACACGTATAACATAATGTATAATGCACTAGTCTTTGTCTGAACACGAAGAAGCATTACGTAATCGTGACAGAATTATTGCTTGGTCAGAAGATGAAATGTATATAGCGCAGCTATACTATACATTTATACTGTACTGCGCTTAAGTATCAAAAATAGTTATAACTTGCTTAGGGGTTTACAAAAAATTGATTACTTACTTAGAGTAGCAAATTACCGATAATCATACTTACTTAGGGTGTAATTTTTTGCCGCCACGCAAATACTTGTTTAGGGTGCTTTTGGCAAGTCCTTGGTCACGCATGATACCCCCTTTCTATGAGGACAGACCCCCCCCCCCCTCCCCCCCCCCCCCCCGGGGCCCAGTGGGGTATTATTTGCCGTTTTCGCGCACTTTCACGGAATCATGAATATCTTTCAAACTATTGAAGCTACCCCCTACAAACCATATACTGCTGGAAAGCTGAGAATGTGAGGAATCCAAAAAAGTTAGACAATAGGACTTAAAATAGGAGCTCAAAAGGCAAATATATTGAAAAAATAAAAAAATAAAAAAATTGACATGCCATCATTCAAATCGCATCTTCTAAAAATTGTAGGGGTATGCATCTTTGTTAATGTAAACATAGAAACTACAGTGATAGACAAACAAACTAATGGTGGCTTTTTCTAATATTCATCCATCTTCCTAGTGAAATCAAAATTTAAAACAAAAATCAGAAATGGGACACATAACATAACATAATTTTTTTTCTGTAGAGATACCTCTAAAAGCCACCATTATTCTCTTCATCTCAGAAAAATGAACAATCTCTCCAAATTTCATTGAATTTGAGTGAATACTTTTTGAGTTTTTAGAATTTTAGTCTTAAAAATCGGATTTTCGGCAAATGAGCTTGAAACGTCAAATACAATATTGATATTTGTTTGATAAATGTGACATGAATAAATATAGGAAAATAGCAGGATAAATAGTCGGAAGTTGGTTCAATGGAAGTTTAGGGCATGTTAATCACCTATAAACTGCATGTTTATTTTCTGCATGTTGCTGCTTCACTCTAAAAAAAGAGAAACCCTATTTGGATGGTACAAATTTTGATTTGGGACATTTTGATTTGGTCTATTTATGAAAAGTACAATTAAAAATCTCCAATCTAAGCCAGAAAATAATTGATAACGAAATCCTTAATTTGTCCTTTTAATAGCTACCCTCTACCCCACAATGTATGTATTTTTTCTTAAAGCTTAGAATCCATGGATCATTTTAAGATAAAAATCTCAATTTTGATGAAAACAAAGTTGAATACCCCACTGGGCCCCTTAAATAATTATTTAAATTATTATTACCCATGGTCAGTTTTTATCAATTGATCTGTATCTTTCCGTCAGCCACCGCTATATTATGTTGTCATATATTTCATAAACGTGAAACTTTGATTAATCTTAAGAAAAGGGAACATATTTGATTAAGACGGTATACGTGTTTTTTTTCCCTTTGCATTATCAGAATGCATCCAAATTTTTGTTACATTGTTCTACATGATTTTACATTGTGCCATGTGCGAATAGACATAATCAATTATACGATATGGAGCATGATTAATTACTCACTCAGTTGTTGTTACCATGGTTACAATGCTCCTCCGTATATATTCGTTAAGCCCGGCGCAGACAGAGCCGACTCGACCCGATCCGACTGGTTTTCAGCCTGATTAACTCAGTATGCGTTGCCTCAGGACTCCGGTTTTGTCAATCAACTGCCAGTCAGAGGTCATTCGATGCCGATTCAACATGTTGAATCGGCTCCGACTGAGCGAAACTGACTCTAGCCTGACTGAAAACCAGTCGGATCGGGTCGAGTCGGCTCTGTCTGCGCCAGGCTTTAAGTTACCTAGTATATAGGGGTGTAAGAGGAATGTGTATTATCAGAACGAACATTTTACACTATACATGATTGATAACCTTACCTTATAGTTTAATGTAACAACGTTAAGTTTTAATGTTTTAAGCAAACAACATTATCTCAATCAAACTACGTGGAAGAAGAAGGAGCGCCAGCATAATTATACAGGGTGATACATAAAAAACAGAACGGCATAAATCAAATTAGGGTCAGTGTAAGATACGCAAAATAGGGTTGGGATTAGGTTAATAATAATATACTCGATTTATATATATATTTTTTTTAAATTTATTTATTTCCACAAATGGGTGGGATGGCCCTTTCAGCAGAAACTGATTTTCAAAGGGGTCCCATATAGCGCCTAACATGCCTAATGTGATTGATTATCATCTCTAAGCGTTTACAATGATATTATTAAGGGGTCCCATATAGCGTCTAACATGCCTAATATGATTGATAATCATCTCTAAGCGTTTACAATGAAATTATTACCTCCAGTCATAGGATGTATGGCAAACCAACACACATTGTGTGCACCATCTCCACTCCCTGGGGAGCATTCCAAGGGTAATGTCTGCGCTAAAAAAAATGCTCACCTTGGTATCATTTCTTCAGGACAAGATTCATCAAGATTCATCATGGCTCCTGACGACGGACAGTCAACCTGTTTGAAACGTCGAGCCCCTCCTACCACCAAAAACCCTCTCTTCACAATAATCATACCGGCGCTGTAGTTCTTTTCAGAACTACAAGCTCAAGAAAGAATACAAACAGTCCTTTCCAGGACTACCAACAGTCCTTTCTAGGACTACCACAGTCCTTTTTAGGACTATCCTAGAAAGAATCCAAACAGTCCTTCTCAGGACTTACCAAACAGTCCTTTCCAGGATTACCAAACAGTCTTTTCTAGGACTACCACAGTCCTTTTTAGGACTATCCTAGAAAGAATCCCACCAGTCCTTCTCAGGAATTTCCCCTCCTTGTACATGGTGCAACCGCAAACCAACTGTATTAAGATTCATCATCCAGTGAAACCAGTTAATTTGGCCCTATTTCATGTACTGTATCAGTAATTGGGACGCATTATGCTGTTTCGTTTTCTCTGGGCCACCTTGGCCCTGTATAGGTTTGTTATACTATACATAAGACGTCATTCTAGCTTAGCTACAATGCTTCGTCCATACCCCATGAACATGACGAATACCAATATTTGTTTTGTTCGGTTTATTAGTTAATGTTTAACGAAAATCCGAATTAGGTCACCACTCATCATTTGCTTATTACGTAATGGAACAAGAATATAACGCCAATAATTCTATATCTTGCAAACTGATTGCACGCATACATCTCAAACAATACCAAGGATAAATTATTCTATATTTTTATGTTGAACAAATCGACGTTTACGATATATTCAATATATCGTCGGTGATATCACGTACCGGCGAATGTTTGATTCTGCGCGCTAACGAGATTTCGAGAAAAACGCGTTTAAAGTTTCCCAACTTCTTCTATCATAAAATAAACAGTTTTAAACAATCAAATTGCAATAAAAGTTCGAAGGTGACGAGAGAGGAATATTCTCTTCAATATGACCCTGAAAATAACCTACCTTAGGCTCTCGATTCTGTGCAATATCACTGCATAGATCGTTCGTCGGTACGTAGAGGCACTCGCCATGTTTGAATCGGCGAGTGCCTCTACGTACCGACGAACGATCTATGCAGTGATATTACACAGAATCGAGAGCCTAAGGTAGGTTATTTTTAGGGTCATATTGAAGATAATATTCCTCTCTCGTCACCTTCGAACTTTTATTGCAATTTTATTGTTTAAAACGGTTTATTTTATGATAGAAGAAGTTGGGAAACTTTAAACGCGTTTTTCTCGAAATCTCGTTAGCGCGCAGAATCAAACATTCGCCGGTACGTGATATCACCGACGATATATTGTTATGCGTAGTATTTTCGTCTCCACTTTAACAATCACCATGTATTTTTATATAAAAACTCACAAATTATCATAATCTACCATTGCTTGTTTTCACCCGACCAGGCCGACCTTCACACTGACTGTACGCACTGTACGTGTAAAGTCAACTTGATAATATGTACATTAGTCAGTACACCCACTATCATATATATGATTACATCATCATTCATATAAGATATTACCATGATTACTGGCTAAGTGGTACGATAATATAGTCGACTAATCTCCATAATCATCATTCATAATTGTTTTACTTCGCGGATGACGATGGATTTAGATAGATATAAAACGTTCTAAAGCATGTTTGCCTCTAACCTCTAACCACGCCACGCCTTTGTAGAATGAGTGGATTTCTCTATTTCTACTGGGATTATCTGAATGGGCTATTATAGGTTTTCCCGCTCAATTTTGCGATTGTGTCATTCGAATTGATAAAAGGAGCAAACGAATTCGCGCGATTTGCGATCGCCGTATCACAGCAGCATTCGAATTCGTAAATAGTCGTTCAAAATCACGTAGGAGCAAGTGAATTTGCACAAAGAGCATACCGTTTCATCAATGGTCACTCGAATTCGCAAAAGGGCAGTTGACAGTTGGCTGCACATTCGCGAATTCGAATGCCCATAAATGAACTTCTGTGACTATTCACGAAAGCTTATGCCTATGCATGAATTCGCTTGCACTTATTCGGAATTTGAAAAAACCGATACCAACGATTACGCGGCAACGCGCGAATTCGAATGACCCTTAATGAATTCGATTGAAAAAAGTGCAAAATTGAGCGGGAAAACCTATATTAAAGATAATCTTGAGTATTGGTAATTTCCAAAATGCCCCCTCCTCCCCCCCCCCCCCCCAAACTAAATTGTAACGGATTTGGCTGATTTCAATTCCATATGAAAGATCATCGAAAAAAACATGGGAAATAATAATAATTCCCATTCAAATGCTCCAATTGTTGTGAAATTTGCTTTCAAAATATTATATAAAAGTGATTGACGTCCGGGTATCACTTTTTAGAGAACGCAAGCGCGAGGCGCTAGCTTTCTAGGTCCTCCTAATACCGGACTGAACATTAATATTTTTGTGCACGCTAATTGTGCTTAAAACTATTTGATACGGTACTTACCACCGATTCACTCTCCAATATGTGATCCAACTACGGTATCGGGTGGATTAAAATTATGATTTTTTTCCCTCCATTCCGCAAAAAATCAGTGATATGCGCCTCTCCGTGTGTTAGCGCGACTCCGAACAGAATTTTGAACGAAAGATGATCTTGATGGCCGCCGATGCGAAAGGCGAACACGGGGCTTGCGATACACATGAATATAAATATATGCGCGGTACTATTACCGCGCATTACCGTCCCGTATTAGGAGGACCTGTCCCTAGAGTTAATTTGACACTTGAGTTGTAACGGCTCTTTTTGAATGATAACAGCGGTTTTACTTTGTCGTTTGTAATTGTGTATACTTTTCGAGCATGGTGAAGTTATAACTATTAGTTTTTTACCGTAATCGTGCAGGTTTTGGTTACTAAAGTTAAGTTTGACTAATACTCAACGTTACCTTTAATATACAACAATAATTTGGTTCTGAATTTCGTTCCTATGATATAATATGATCGACTTGTAATTCCTTATTAGGGTCATTCCATGTCAAATCACCCAAAAAAAGTGAAAATTTTCATCGCGCCCCCTTCAAATTTGCTGATATTTGGTATGTATGATATTTCAACCTTGAAAAGCTCAAATATTTAAGTTTTAGCCCAATCCGCCCAACGGTTTTGGCGCTATGGTCGATTCTTATGGGGGAGTTTTGTAAGAAATGGGCGTTGGCAACATTTTTCAAATGGCAATTGTCCATGAACCGTTGGGTCAATTTATGTTGTGATGGTGTCATTGGACTGGGGATGTTATATGCAATCCATTTATGCCACTTGTTTTCATGCATGAGCGAGTTTGGATACGATAACCTTTGACCTTAGTCTTTGACCTTCCGTTTTACCTCGTGGATCAAATAATTTTGAGAATTTGTTTGGCTTAAATGTTGTCTTGATATAATTTCTACAACATATGAAAGAATTGGAGATATATTATTTCTTGTTTTTTCTACAGCCTTGTTTTAAGTTTGCAAATTTCATGTAAAATTGAATTATTTTAGACCTACACCCATGTCCAAGAATTCTATAGGGGTGTATTATGTATGAAAAAGACCTATTCAAAGTCATGATTAAAGCCTATTCACACCCTGGCTTACCACAGTTAAATAGACCTGCTAATCCCCATATGTATAGAAATCCAGACAAATGGCATCTATTGATGTTCCAATGATACCACATGTTTCCAACCTGACAAGGGCCCTGTTTCAGAAAGAGATAAAATCCATTGTGAGCCAGATCAAATGTTCTTAATGCACACATCTGATTGGTTGAAATGCAGAAAATGTCTCTCTCTTTCTCTAGGTGTAGATCTTTTCTTGAATACAATCAAAGTTCAAGTTCAAAATGCAAACTTGTACATCAATCATGAAAGCAAATATCTACAGGTATCCCTTTTCAATGAATTTCATGTTTCTATGCACCATAAATTGCAATAGTTATGCAATAATATATGTAATAGTTACATGATTTGCAATCTGTAAAAATTCAAACACAAAAAGTAACAACCCCCTAGACAACTGCTCATAATTTCATAACCAATAATTGTTTCAAGATGTCATCTTACTACAATATTTCTACAGTTTTTTGTACATTTTGTGTGGAAATGAGAGATGGCTGAATGAGCACAGCTAGATTAAAGACAAATTACCAAATTTCAAAAGTCACAAGAACTTGCACATGCCTGTCCATTTGTTGTGAAACAGCACATACATATGCATTATTGATGGTTTGTGAAACAATGCTGTTTGATTTTCACACAAAACAACTGTAGAAATATTGTGGTAAAATGACATCTTGAAACAATTATTGGTTATGTAATTATGAGCAGTTGTCAAGGGGGTAGTTACTCTTTGTGTTCGATTAGTTGGAAAGAATCAGGTTTGAATTTTTACAGATTGCAAATCATGTAACTTAATTGCATAAAATGTTGCATAGAAACATGAAATTCATTGAAAAGGGATACCTGTAGATATTTGCTTTCATGATTGATGTACAAGTTTGCATTTTGAACTTGAACTTTGATTGTATTCAAGAAAAGATCTACACCTAGGCCCTGTTGCAGAGAGAGACATTTTCTGCATTTCAACCAATCAGATGTGTGCATTAAGAACATTAATTTGATCTGGCTCACAGTTGATTTTATCTCTTTCTGAAACAGGGCCCTTGCCATTGGAACATCAATAGATGCCATTTGTCTGGATTTCTATTGTATTGGGATTAGCAGGTCTATTTAACTGTGGTAAGCCAGGGTGTGAATAGGCTATAATCATGACTTTGAATAGGTCTTTTTCATACATAATACACCCCTATAGAATTCTTGGACATGGGTGTAGGTCTAAAATAATTCAATTTTACATGAAATTTGCAAACTTAAAACAAGGCTGTAGAAAAAACAAGAAATAATATATCTCCAATTCTTTCATATGTTGTAGAAATGATATCAAGACAACATTTAAGGCAAACAAAATCTCAACATTATTTGATCCACGAGATAAAACGGAAGGTCAAAGACTAAGGTCAAAGGTTATCGTATCCAAACTCGCTCATGCATGAAAACAAATGGCATAAATGGATTGCATATAACATCCCCAGTCCAATGACACCATCACAACATAAATTGACCCAACGGTTAACGGACAATTGCCATTTGAAAAATGGTGCCAACGCCCATTTCTTACAAAACTCCCCCATAAGAATCGACCATAGCGCCAAAACCGTTAGGCGGATTGGGCTAAAACTTAAATATTTGAGCTTTTAAAGGTTGAAATATCATACATACCAAATATTAGCAAGTTTGGAGGGGGTGCGATGAAATCCATTGGGTGATTTGACATGGAATGACCCATTAGTCAAGAAAATAAGAATAATAATTGTGCGCGTGTGATGCGTGCGAAGATGAATATTATGGGCACTTTAATTTATAATATTTTGTTTTGAATATGTTTTGAAATGCTGTCTGTGAACTTCTTTTAATGTTATTGTTATACATGGAAAAGGAGAGACTTGAAACTTGGATGAATATTCAATCATGACAAACATATTATGTAATGATTGATATAATACGTATTGTGTTTATGTGATCTACATTAATCAGCTCTTTGAAATGAAATTATTTTAGATTCTAAAGGGATCTATACAAACTGGTGGCCGGTTATATAATTTGAAAGTTATGACTTAAAATGATACCTCAAACATTGATAATAACGAGAGAACAATGTTGATGGATTAATTTTGTTTTCTATAATCTGTATTATTCACCGGGTGTCATACATGTATATGTAAATATGTAAATATGTAAAAATATAAATATGCTAAATTAGGAATTTGTTGTAGTTTTACATACAGTTTTCATTTATGTAATGTAGCTTCTTTATTAAAGAAACATGTTTCACAACAGTGTTTATTGATCATTGCGTTTCTGTCAACATAATTATGTTCCACTTAATAAAAATATCCATGTCACTTTTTTGTCCACCTTATTTTCGCAGTTCCTGAAATAAATCCAAGATGGTGGCCGGTTGTGGAAACAAAACTATCAAACTGATACTTTTCATCCTCAATTTCTCCATATGGGTAAGCATAGACAGAAAAATCCACCTCGTTATGGGATGGTCCTTTAATATTATGACGTCATACTATCCACACCCATCCGCGTGAGAACAAAAATCGTCAAACTAAGAACCCTCGAAACGTTGGCTGTTTTTTTCGGACTAGGGTTAAAGCATTGCTTTGATTTGTTATAAAATGGAGACTTGATTTGTAATTGTTTAATTTAATAATCGTTTTGAATGACTGCCGCATTACAATGAAGAGCTTAGTTCCGAACCGCGCTAAATCCACTTTCCATGCACATTATTCACCATATCAGTGCATTAGTCTCAACATTTTAGGACAAATTACAATATAAAAATAAAAATATGGATTGTTCCAATTTCATATTCCCATAGGCATTATGTACAAAGTTGGACAAAGAAACCTGCTTTTCTCCAAAGTTCATTAGCGCCATAAGGCTCCTCAAATTTGTACTATTGTAATAATACAAAAAAAGAAATTATTCAAAAATACATGTATCAAAACATTTTCGCATATAGATTTGTGTAATTTGTTATGTATTTTTGTTCTGTGTGTAATAAAACATGATTATAAAACGTTTCGTATTAAAGTCAAGGCTAAAACGTTGATTCATGTATACTTGCGTCCTGAATACATGTACATGTGCAAGGATGTATTCGTTTTATACATCAATTAATATATTGATTTACATACAACACAATCGAAACATTTTCCTGATAGTTGATTATAAGTAGCCCAATGAAAATAAAGGCGGAAACTGTGCGGGGTGGGACATTGGTGCTGGTTATATGTAATCGTTTTGTAAATGCACCTTTCACAAATAAAGGCGAGTAAACATGATTAATCATCCTTGCTATGTCAAGGGTATCTGAAATGACCTTTGCGATTAGCCATACCTGTTCTGTCATGTGTAAAATACTGTGTATGTTTATACACAAGACCCCGCACACTACGTGGTACCATTGTTCTAAACCGCTAGCGTCCGGTCGTAACCATTAACTGTTACAACTCATTGTCAACTGGGTCAAAGTGAATTCGCCAACACCCCTCGCACAATCAATTGCCCCGCCGAGCGAAAAAATAACGCACTACGGCAATGTGATTCTGTATGCTATACACATACGGTATAGGTGGTGGTGCTGGTGCGATTAGCCAATCTTTAGCTAATGTATACCTATCCATGAGTAATGGTTCTATGGCGACGCATAATGTAATACAATTCAAGTTTATTTCCACAGTTGAATGTAAACTATTAATGTTGGACGGCCACCTTTCATTCCAAATTGTTCTAATATTTATGTCGATCTTCCAGCCGTTTGTGAGGGGTGTCTATTTAATATGTACAATCATGTGGGTTTTTTTTAGAAGTGTACACTTACTTTTACAAAGAAGAGTTTCATGAAAGCGCCCTCGCAAACAAAACAGTATGTTCCCTTTAAGTGGACTTCCACACGATTTCAAGCTTCTAATGATTGAAAGACAGATATTCTAGGTCAACAAACACAATTTTATAGAAATAAAGTATGATTGTGGGTTCTTATAATTGGCTTTGAAATTCTAATGACACAAATTCGCGAACGAGCTTGTTCTATCCCACAATGCACCAATTTGTGACGTACGACCCTCACTATATATGCGCCTATCTATGTTTTTACACTGCAGCGAATGTGTTCTTTTGATCGGACCAAAACAATGCTCGATCATGAATAGTTTAGTCCACGATGCGCCACTCAACCGTGCCTTTGAGCATTACTGCATTGTTGAACGTTTGAAAATACTTGCCTGCCCGAAATTGTAACACGTTTGGCTTTCATTGGAATTTGAATAGACACAAAGTCCTGTAAACGTGGTTATTGAATTTGCTGGCTCTGCATGAGTGATCACAATGCAGTGGCACCGGATTCAAGCCTACTCAGTGAGCAAAGTGAGGGTGCTACGTCGGGTCTCATGATTGTGTGCAGTAAATTTAATTATTTCCTCAGAGTTAATGACATTAGAAAAATCTCTTAGAAATCAACCAAAGAGAGTCAAATCCTGAAAATATTCAAGCACATCCCTATATTTATTTCCAATACTGTATTTTGTTTTAACTCGTCCGGAATTCTCCTTTAATGAAGACACAAAAATACTTAGGTATGAACTGAGTGGAGTCATATATAATACATCGATTATGTGTATTACAAGTATATTATAATGCGATTATATTATCATGATGTAAGGCGGATGTATGTTAAAGGGAATTCAGACCGGTATATTAGACGCGTGGATCCATCTTGCGCACTTTTACGCACAGTACGTAATCCCCATTGGCTCAGTTATAAGTAGCGATCGCAAACTGTCCCACTTCCGAATACCCGAGTCAAAAAAGCATCAAAAATAGTCGCGTTCGGAATGTTTGTACTAGTCGAATGGAGATGCATCAGAGATGTTTACGAGCGAAAATATCACGTAACACGCTTAACCGCAACCGACTTCAAAGTGCCGCTGTTTGATGTCTTAGGTGATAGCGTGAGAAATTCTTGCTGCATGCAATTTCATAAGAAGGCCCGTGTTCAGATATTTCGAAGCACCGCTCTTCGATCGATCCAACACATATCGTGAGTTTACCTCGAGAGATTACGGTGGAGTCGAGTTGGAATTTGCTGACTACCCATTATAACCCACGCATATATGACTTTAACACAGTGACGTAGTGAAATGAAATGAAATGGATTTATTGTCAATGATAATCGGTTCAATATTTACAATTTACAATAGTCATAGTACAGATTAATGAAACATCTTGAATTAACAATACAGTAAAACGAATTGACAAAAGGGGCTAACAAAAAAGCACAGTGCTAATCGAGGTTAGTCCCGAAAATAGTGAATTAAACAAACAAAATACATTTCAGCTATAGCTAACTTATTTACACTATATACATAAATTGAATTTGTATCAATCAAAAAATAAAATTAATATATATACATATATTCAATATTTATAGTAATAACAGATAGGCAGATGAATTATTTGTTTAATTATACTCGCTACAAATATACTGTTTTAGTGCTTGTCACAAGCTTTTCCGCCTATTATTTTCTCTTAAATTAATCGGTATGTTGATTCCACAAATGTGGTCCTGAATATGATATAGATTGTTTTCCAACGTTTGTTTTAATTTTAATAACGTTTATATTACATTTCCTTTTATTTCGCGTTTCATACGGATGATAAATAAATGAGAAGTAATCAATGAATCTACGAGGCAGATTATTATTTATCAAATCATGCATGAATACGCAAATCATAGGCTATAACGGTATTGCTTAAAATATTAAAACATTTTAATTACAAAAATAGTGGACCTGATGGATGTCTATAACCTTTCAATGTAGTGGGGTCGGACTGATCAATTTGGGAGTGTTGGAGGGGGGGGGGGGGGGGGGGGGGAGGAGGTAAACCTCATTTGTATTTCATTTCACTCACAGATATTTCACTAATGTATTTAATTTGTTGGCAAATTAGCATATTCGGGGTGGGGGGGGGGGGGTGAACATGGACACAGCGTAGGCTAAGGGTTTTCTATAGCTCAGCCGGTAGAGAGTACAGAAGCCATGACGTCATACAAATCATTTTTTAGACAATTCAAATTTGAACTTCATTTTCATAAAGAGCATGAAAAATAATGTCTAAATACCGAAAATCAATTGAATATGTTAAGTATTGGCTGAGATATGCCAGTCCAAATTAATTTTTACTTCAATGGGCAATCAGTGTTATAGACTAGTGCACTGGTTCATAAAGTTATGAACCAGTGCACTATAACACTGATTGCCTATTGGAAACAAAAATCATTCGGATGGGCATATCTCAGCCAATACTTAACATATTCAATTGATTTTCAGTATTTAGACATTATTTTTTATGCTCTTTCTGAAAATGAAGTTCAAATTAGAAAATTCTAAAAATAGGTGTTTATGACGTCATAGATGACATCACACTCTAGAGCACCGATCTAGCAATCCGGATGTTTCGGTTTCGAATCCCGGAGAAACCCCATTTTCATTTCTCATTTTTAAAATTTAATTAGAACATGTCACATAACTTCTATCGATGCCTGCAGGCCGCTGGTATCGTAATAGCAGTCTATATAGTTTTTGAATACAAAATAATTGCCCAAATTGCTCTCCTTATGATGAATATTAACTCTTTATGATGAATAATAATACACAAGTATAACGCACTGAATGAATAATTATTGGATTTACATAATAGCAGAACTACTCTCATATAAATTATAATTGCCAAAATTGCATTCTTTATGATGAATAATTTTGATGAGGTATATAGAATATAGAATATGATATTGATATTAAGTAAAATAAAATGATTGATATGTCAGTTTAAACTGGAAACTGGCTTATAATTAAAATGTATAATGGGCTACTTAAAAATATTGTATTGCAACTTAATCTTAGCAATTATACCTTTTATCTCTGTGTTAAATGTTCATCGTCTTTGTAATACTGTATTTCTTTTTGTTCAACAGTACCATGTTTATTATGTTCAATATTTAATTGTCAACTTAAGGAGCTCCTTGTTTTGAAGTTGAAGTTAAGTTATTTTAATTATGTATTGTCTTTGTAAAGTATCTGCAATTCAGCCATGTGGCTGCGAATGATATTATTTTCAATAAAACCATTTCAATTAATATCGATCGGGTCATGGGTGACCGCCAAGCAACAAGAGTACACCGATTTCTTCGCCGAGGACACGATACTCATCGTTACTGGCGTAACTATCGGTGTCGGCTGCTTCATCTTTATACATGCTTTTCATTATTTTATAATAATGTGATTTATTTCCTACCGATACCTCCAGGCCGCCGGTATCGTGCTAATATCGATCGGGTCATGGGTGACCGCCCCAGATAACAATGCGACGTTGGCGGAACGTAGTCTATATATAGTCGGCACCGTCGCGGTTGGAAAAACAACGTTTAGCCAACGTCGGCCTACGGTAAATTCACAACCATATTTTTGCAGTCGGCGAGCTGACGTTAAAACAACGTTAAGCCGACGTTGGATGTTGACTGTTGGCAAACTGGTCGGCAAATGTACGTTGAAGCAACGTTGGGTGATAGTTAGACGAACAATCATATTTATATGGTCGAAAAGCAAACGTTGGGCCAACGTTTCGCCTACTACGTTGGATATTGGTTGGCTAGTTGACGTCGTACTAACGTTTGACAAACAACCGCATTACGACGGTAGGCAAGCCAACGTAGGGCCAACATTCACTTATATAGTCGTATGAACGTTGGGGTTTAGTCGGCTCAATGTTGGCTTGACGTCAGAAATAGCAAAATAAAAGGTTGGGCAAACGTTGGCGCAACATTGGCAATTGACGTTGGCTTATGGGGGTTGGGCCGACGAGGGCCCAGCGGCAAGAATGACGTGGGCAAAACGTCACGTTTTGACGTTGGCCCAACATGACCGCCTACATTGGGCCAACGATGGGCCAACGTAGCATTGTTATCTGGGTCCAAGCAACAAGAGTACACCGATTTATTCGCCGAGGACACGATACTCATCGTTACTGGCGTATCTATCGGTGTCGGCTGCTTCATCTTTATACATGCTTTTCATTTATAATAATGTGATTTATTTCCTACCGATACCTCCAGGCCGCCGGTATCGTGCTAATATCGGTCGGGTCATGGGTGACCGCCAAGCAACAAGAGTACACCGATCTCTTCGCCGAGGACTCGATACTGATCGTTACTGGCGTAACTATCGGTGTCGGCTGCTTCATCTTCCTCGTGGGTTTCTGCGGATGTTGCGGGGCCATGAAGGAGAGCAAAGGGCTTCTCAAACTTGTAAGTTGAAATTAAATTGTTGAACAAGGTTACAAAACTAAATGCTAGTCGTCAAAATAATGACAGACTGTTTTTTTATAGTTTGTTTGTTTATTTGTCTGTTTTTTGTTGTTGTATGAATGTGTGTGTGTTTGTTTGTTTGTTTGTATGTTCTTTTGTTTGTTTGTTTATTTTGTTTTGCAATTTCGTTAACCTTTATCGCATGGGTTTTGCGGGTGCTGCGGAGCCGTGAAGGAGAGCAAAGGGCTTCTAAAACTTGAAAGTTGAAAGAGAAAAAAATGATTTGCTTGTGTCTTTACGTATGTTTGTTTGTTTGTTTGTTTGTTTGATTGATTGTTGTTATTGCCTTTAGTTAGAAGGGGGCACAGTTTTACTGAAAATTGTAGGTTCATGATGTAAACAAAATAGTTAAAAACAACAATAGAATTGCTTTAAATGTACTAATATTGTTCTTTCCACTTGCAGTACTACGTCTTTCTGCTGCTTATCATTGCTATGCTGATCACCATCGGCACCTTGGCTTTCGTTTATGATGACGAGGTAGGACCTAAAGAATACAACGTATACTTTGGCACTTATTCCATAGTTGATGACTTGTAAAATAGGTCTGCCGAAAAAACTCCATGAAAATAAACACAGTAGTGATTTTAGACAAATTTTCGGGTGCAAAATCTCACTTAACAGCCAGTTTACGCCCCGACCACATTTAGGGTCCAGAATCGGCAGCGTGATTGACAATTCATTGGCTTGCATCATCTACAGAATTTAATTCATTAGTCCGTTCTTTAGATGACGTCTTATTTTGGATATTTTAAAGGGGCGTTACCAGGACAATAAGACATTTACTAATTACCCCAAAATGTTTTGGTTTCATGGGACTAATGGCTGCCCAATTCTTTTTCTTGAGGAAAAAATACGTATAGATAGCCTAATTAGGCCATTTAGACGCTGTAGTTCCTTCGGGATCTAATAACTTTGTTGGCTAGTGCAGAACTGTGAATGGTTGACGCAATGTTTTTGTGTGATCTGATATGTTCTCTAAGTATTATGTGATTAAAAGAAGGCAAATAAAATAGGTGGGGATCCCATTTTATTTGCCTTCTTTTAATCACATTCTATTCATGGTCAGTTTCCCTATATGTTTGAACTAAGTATTATGTGAAATATTCACGTTAAATGGTTGTTATATGGCTGAGTAATGAGATAAAATGCAATTGCACCGACTATTTCAACTACCAGTGTATCCAGGTATCCAGTGAAAAGTGAAATCTCATGGTCACTTAATTCGTAAATATCTTGTTAACAAAAGGAAAATTCGAAAAACCCAAACCTGTACTATGCGTTTATTTGTAATACAAAATAATACAACAAATAGAGAGAACCAATAGATTTCTGATGTAGTTTTGTGGATTTGGACAATGTTACTAGATCCCTTTATGATTCAAAATGAGCGAAGAAAAATAGGCTTCGCCGGGAATGAACCCGAGACCTCCGGACTGCTAGACCTGTGCTCTACCATTGAGCCACAATACCCTTGAATGGAAGACATTCCCATGAAACCCTTTTCATTGCTCGATTAGTCAGAAGCTATATCAAACGGGCATTAAATAACCCAAGGATAATGAAATCAACCTTTTAGAGAGTGCGCGGAATCACACGAAGTGATGCAGCTTTTAATTAATTAAATTTAAACATATTGAGGAAACTGACTACAAATATTTTAAATGATTGAAAATGAGCAAAGAAAAAACAAATGCTCAATACTGATGGTTCAAAGACGCAACTTAAACGGTGGCACGCATTTTAATGTTTGAAAGCCATGTAACTACGAAATAACTGATAAATGTTTGACGGTGTTTTAGAGTAATTTTGTTTAAATTTCCTGTCTTGAATTAATATTTAATGAATCAATGAACTTATGTTTATGAATAAATTTGCCTTTATTTCTCATGTATACATTATGTTTTGTGCAGTTGGAACAGAGTATGTACGACGGTATGACTTACACTATTACCAACAATTACGCAGTCACGGACGCTGCCACAGTGTCGGTCGATGGCCTCCAAGAATCGGTAAGTTGTTTGAAGGTTGTTTGAAGGTTGGTTGGTTGGAATGTTGGTGGGTGGGTGGGTGGGTTGGTGGGTCGATCGGTCGGTAGGTCGGTTATCAACAGCATAGCTGCAGTTGGCTAAAACCGTCGTTGTGCCTAAATCTGGTTGTATCTCGAATGTCGCTCATTCGCCAATCGGGCACCAAGGAACATTAAAAAAACAATATTCTTAATATCTACTACTCTACACCAAATATGTTTACTATTTTCTTTCTACTTAGTTCGATTGTTGTGGAGCCTATAACTACACGGACTATACAACAGCAGCGGGGCTAGCTAACACTGTCGCTGTGCCAGAATCGTGCTGTATCTCAAATGTTGCTCTTTGCCAAACGGGTACCAAAGGACAGCCGGACTTCCCCGAGTACGTCTACGCTGAGGTGAGGCCAGAATACAAATCATCAAACCTCAATTAAGGCCCACATTTTTGTGCATCGAGTTTCCTTCTTCTTATTCAAGTTCAAGTTCAAGTTGATTTTATTGTCCATAAGGAAATTTGTTGCGTTACATGCAATAATCGGAGAATACAAAATATTTACAACAAAAATACACTTACATAATATATAAATCAAAGGTCTTTTCATCAATTCTTTCAAAATAATAGTATGTTCATAATAAAGACAAAAAAGGACTGTGCATACAATGCTTAACACATAATGTTTACAGACATCTTCAAATAATATGTATTTTGATTGTTTGTGTCCAAGAATTAAATCCATATAGCAACATTAATTTTATCATATCAAATAATTTTATATTATTCAACATCAATATCATTCCATTTTATTAACATGCTCATCAATTCCTTTATAAAATTAAATGTTTAATCTATATTGCTAATTCCATATCATTCAAATTATTACCAATATTGAAACTATACTTATTCATATATACTCATTCTATAATATATATTACAGAGTATATATCTTACTTTGATACAATTTAACATACTAGTATTGCTTACTGAAAATGCATAAAAAATAATTTGTGCAATTATGCACGTAGTTTATTATCAAATTAATAATTATTTTAGAATATTTCATTCCCATAAAGTCTATCAATGTGTAATTAACCACTATTTAGTGTTATACATTGAGTGGATGTATTTACATAATATGTTTATACAATAAACGCAATATATACGAAAGCTAGTATTATACATATCAAATCAGTGCATTATCATTGTTTTACGTGAGTAATTATAATTATTTTATATTAAAATATAATCATAGTAACAAAAACAAAACTAAAGAACCAAACGTTTGCGATATTGAAATTGATATTGAAATGACCAATTTATATAAAGTCATACAAATATATAATATATATATATATATACGGGCCTATCAAAGGCCTATCAAAGGCCTTTTATTCACATCCATTAAAACAATCATACAATAGAATACAAACACAGAAATATGTGTATAATTGAAGAGCTCAGTTCCAAAAGGCGCTAAATCCACTTTCCATACAAATTGAGTTAACGATATATCTACATTTATAATCTACGTATCTACCTAGGAAACCACATTTTACGACAAATTACTCACTCAAAATGAAAGTTCCAGAGGCACGTGTACAAAGTTGGGCAAAGAAACCTGTTTTCCTCGAAAGTTGAAAAAGTGGATATAGCGCCTTTTGGAAGAACGCTCTTCATATGTAAAAGAGAAGTACATAGGGTGTGCCCCCATCCCCCCAATCATTCGAGTGTCAGTCCCACCTGTTTACGTCAATTTGTGAGACTAGAATACATTATATACAGATGTTGATGTCCGAAATCAAAATATAATACTTTTCAAAGAATGAGAACAATCAATAAGTATATACAGAACAGTCTTATATAAAATTGCAACAAAGCCTCTATACGTGCTGTTATTACCCCGGTCAACAGATACATACTACAATCGTTCCTACACACACATTGCACATGTTCCACTCCATAGGGAGTATGCCAGCCAGTCGCTTGTTAGGCGCACACAGAACTGTTATTATATTGATATTAATTACAATAATACATTTATTGATATTAATTACAATAATACATTTATATTGATATTAATTACAATAATACATTTATATTGATATTAATTAAAATAATACATTTATATTGATATTAATTAAAATAATACATTTATATTGATATTAATTACAATAATACATTTATATTGATATTAATTACAATAATACATTTATATTGATATTAATTAAAATAATACATTTATATTGATATTAATTAAAGAAATACATTTACATTGATATTAATTAAAATAATACATTTATATTTATATTTCTCGCTCGCAGGGGTGTGTTCAGGCATCTATTGACGTGATAGTCGATAACTACATCATAATCGGTGCTTTCGCCTTCGGGATTATGGGCCTTGTGGTAAGTATATACTCAAACTATGTATTACTATTTTATTCACTCTTTTATTTTGTGTAATTTTTAAGCTGTTTGTTGTTTTGTTCTGGTAAAGTATGTTTCACTGCCTGACAGACAGATAAACAGCTTATTTACAGCGGTCAGCAGTCTCAAGGAACACCCCAGGTCGAAAAACAGTGGAAAATTAGTTGCCAACTGGTATCAGTTAATACCAGTTGGCCATATACTGGTTTCAATATGGAAATTAGTACACTGGAATCAACTGGATTCAATTGGAATCTACTCGAACAACCAGTAAGAATCCAGTAAGAACCCAGTTAAAACCACTAAGAAACCAGTAGTGGAATTAGCCAGTACATGAGGACCAGTTAAAGTAGTTGGTTTCAACTGGCATTTTTATTGGTTTTAACTGGTCTTCTGCATATGTCCATTTATCTTTACTGGGAACTGGGAATTTTAACTGCTACCGTTTGATGCCAGTTAGAACCAATAAAAACCAGTTGAATTTCCAACTGGTTTCAACTGGTTTCAACTGTTTTTGTTCGACCTGGGTCACGGAACACAAAATATGAAATTAGTAATACCACAAAACAATGCCAATTGTTCGTATAGAAAGCACGCAAGTAGACAGGGAGATCATTAAAAAAACACATATATTATAAAGTAAAAAAAAACAACAAATGTATTGGAATATTAATTGGATTCGCTTAATTAACTCTCCGTCTCCGATAACTTACTTATTGATCGTTGATTTGTCTGTAATCAATTCATTATTTAGACAATCATTTTTTTATTAAAGGGGTAGTTTAGTTTTGGTAGAGAGGGCGCTGAACATCATAATGTTTTGTGAGGTAATGAAAAACTGAGTGTCGAATTTGAGAGAACATGCAATTTTAATGGCAGAATAAACTTGGTCAAAATCGACCCAGAAACGGCTGAAATATCAATAAATATATTTGATCTTATAATTATTTGGGGCCCAAATAATTGGATGATTTTTAGAAAAAAATAAAAAAATGCTTGCACTTTTACAAAAATTTTCAAAAGCGTTTTTTAAATAGTTGTTGATGATCTCGCTGTTTAATCATTATATCAATAAAACATCACATGCATACTTTTGTATGAAAAATGGTTGAAACCAATGCCTTTTTAAAAAGCGCCCTCTTGTGTTTTAATGGCTCTTTTTGAATGATAACAGGCTTTTTACTTAGTCGTTTGTAATTTTGTATACCTTTCGAGCATGGTGGAGTTATAACTATTAGTTTATAATGTTACTGTGCAGGTTTTGGCTACTAAAGTTCAGCCTTACCAAAACTAAACTACCCCTTTAAAATCAGATCATAAATGATTTCAGTTGATGGACGTATTATTCCACTGCCTACGGGAATTCCTAAATGATGGGTCCTGTATTAACTCTTTCAGGATTGTGAAATCTAGTAGGGAACAGTAGGCCTAGTACTACTACTAGACAGAAATACCCGCGATCCGACCGTCAAGCTAGCGGAGTAATTATAACGAACAATTTTTTCGGTCTCGCCTAGTAAATACTAAAGGAGTGGTCACATGACACGACTCCCCACGACTAGACCCACGAATGCAGTACGCATTGGTACAAATCTATGGCAAGCGCCGTTTTAACATTTATTCCTATTTCTTGATATCAATAATTTAATTATTGATATCAGTTTATTTCTTGATATCAAGTATTACCAATACAGAAAAGTATTTCTTGATATCAAGAATTGCATTCTTGATATCAAGAAATAGGAATAAATGTTAAAAACGGCTTGCCATAGATTTGTTACCAATGCGTACTGCATTCGTGGGTCTAGTAGTGGGGAGTCGTGTTTAATGTGACCACTCCTTAAGCGAATGAGTATAATACAGAGACGAATCAATTACTTATTATTTGCACCTTTCTATTTATCTTCCAACAGAGCCTAACATGTTACATGGCATGTAGCCTTATCACCGCCATCAACAAAGCAGAGTATGCATAAGCACAGAAATGGCATAACTAATGATACAGATCAGTCGTTTACATCTCCGGTATCATCATTAGCCAATGGAAATATGCGTTTCATGATCGATGAATGACGTCATGAGCTCTTTCCACTGATCTTGGGATATAGATCGATGGAACACGCCACTATCATAATCAGCGTCATCCTATGAAGAGCGACGTATCATGATCGGAAGCAGCTAGTTAAAGGTCATTATTTTAAGAGGCCAAATGTATATAAGATGTACCAGTTATTCAATGTCAGAAATATTAAACAGTTAAAGAATCTATCAAGGTTTTGTAGAATTATTATGGCTAAGTTCTCTTAGTGCTAAATAAGTCATTGTGTGTGCTAGTTAAAAGTTGTTGCCAAAGATTTTGTTTGTTTTTATCATGTTTATACTTGATATTATACACTTGTTGTATCGTTGTATTTCTCCCATGCCCCCGTGAGGGGCCGTTATTGAGAATAAAATTCATTGTCAGTGTCATTGTCATTGTCATGATAAAGTTGTACTGACTGACCAATGAAAGATGACGCACGACTTGCATCAACCATCGCTTTTTACAAACTAAGCAAAAATGGTTTATTAATTTATTTAGTCCATTGTATAAGATATTTTAGAAACTAAGATTGTCCTGATTTTGTATAAATAAAATGTAAAAAAATTGTTGAATGAAAACAAATCGCTAGTATAGTTATGTAGTTTTTACTTTGTAAAATATCTCATAGGCAAGTAATATACATGACTCTCACTAATGATCATTTCATGTTTTATAATAATATATTGTGAAGTTCTCATTTTTATACGGTGCTTTGTGAAGTTATACATCTTGAAATTACAATATTCAAGATATTCCAATACAGATATGATACGACTATTGCAATATGGAGGATAACAAATAGCATATTATATTTGCATTCGTCAACATATTGTAATATAATTTGTCTAGCAGCATTCCTGATTTCCCATAGAAGAACGGTATTATAAAGAAGACCAATAACCATAATACTTTTTTGATTTCGAGCCAATTCATGAATTTGAAGGGGAAAAGGGATTTATTTATAAATCATTCCCACATCGTTAACTCTGATTTCTATAAATGATTTATTGATGATTTTATTTCAATGGCTAGTTATTTTTTACTTTTATGTAATAAATCAATAAATCAAATCAAAATCATGTCTTTAGCAAGTGATACATTTCTGTTTCGAAAGTTGTCTGTTGGTGTATGTGTGTGTGTAAGTGTTTGTTCCCTCCACCGTCATCCTCAATACCATCGCCACAATCATTACCATCACCATCCGCATCTACAATACATCACCATCATCCTCAATACCATTATTATAGCAGCATCGCCACAATCATTACCATCAGCATAATACAATACATCACCATCACAATGATCACCAGCACATTTGTGGTATTTACCATCACCATCATTGCACTCAACATCATTGTCGTCGCCAATACCCCCAAATTAGCACATCATCTTCATCAACATTATCATCACATTAAACGTTACCATAACCATCACCACCATTCTATAACCATCTGGACAATCTCTGCACTAAAGGAGTGGTCACATGACACGACTCCCCACGACTAGACCCACGAATGCAGTACGCATTGGTACAAATCTATGGCAAGCGCCGTTTTAACATTTATTCCTATTTCTTGATATCAATAATTTAATTATTGATATCAGTTTATTTCTTGATATCAAGTATTACCAATACAGAAAAGTATTTCTTGATATCAAGAATTGCATTCTTGATATCAAGAAATAGGAATAAATGTTAAAAACGGCTTGCCATAGATTTGTTACCAATGCGTACTGCATTCGTGGGTCTAGTAGTGGGGAGTCGTGTTTAATGTGACCACTCCTTAAGCGAATGAGTATAATACAGAGACGAATCAATTACTTATTATTTGCACCTTTCTATTTATCTTCCAACAGAGCCTAACATGTTACATGGCATGTAGCCTTATCACCGCCATCAACAAAGCAGAGTATGCATAAGCACAGAAATGGCATAACTAATGATACAGATCAGTCGTTTACATCTCCGGTATCATCATTAGCCAATGGAAATATGCGTTTCATGATCGATGAATGACGTCATGAGCTCTTTCCACTGATCTTGGGATATAGATCGATGGAACACGCCACTATCATAATCAGCGTCATCCTATGAAGAGCGACGTATCATGATCGGAAGCAGCTAGTTAAAGGTCATTATTTTAAGAGGCCAAATGTATATAAGATGTACCAGTTATTCAATGTCAGAAATATTAAACAGTTAAAGAATCTATCAAGGTTTTGTAGAATTATTATGGCTAAGTTCTCTTAGTGCTAAATAAGTCATTGTGTGTGCTAGTTAAAAGTTGTTGCCAAAGATTTTGTTTGTTTTTATCATGTTTATACTTGATATTATACACTTGTTGTATCGTTGTATTTCTCCCATGCCCCCGTGAGGGGCCGTTATTGAGAATAAAATTCATTGTCAGTGTCATTGTCATTGTCATGATAAAGTTGTACTGACTGACCAATGAAAGATGACGCACGACTTGCATCAACCATCGCTTTTTACAAACTAAGCAAAAATGGTTTATTAATTTATTTAGTCCATTGTATAAGATATTTTAGAAACTAAGATTGTCCTGATTTTGTATAAATAAAATGTAAAAAAATTGTTGAATGAAAACAAATCGCTAGTATAGTTATGTAGTTTTTACTTTGTAAAATATCTCATAGGCAAGTAATATACATGACTCTCACTAATGATCATTTCATGTTTTATAATAATATATTGTGAAGTTCTCATTTTTATACGGTGCTTTGTGAAGTTATACATCTTGAAATTACAATATTCAAGATATTCCAATACAGATATGATACGACTATTGCAATATGGAGGATAACAAATAGCATATTATATTTGCATTCGTCAACATATTGTAATATAATTTGTCTAGCAGCATTCCTGATTTCCCATAGAAGAACGGTATTATAAAGAAGACCAATAACCATAATACTTTTTTGATTTCGAGCCAATTCATGAATTTGAAGGGGAAAAGGGATTTATTTATAAATCATTCCCACATCGTTAACTCTGATTTCTATAAATGATTTATTGATGATTTTATTTCAATGGCTAGTTATTTTTTACTTTTATGTAATAAATCAATAAATCAAATCAAAATCATGTCTTTAGCAAGTGATACATTTCTGTTTCGAAAGTTGTCTGTTGGTGTATGTGTGTGTGTAAGTGTTTGTTCCCTCCACCGTCATCCTCAATACCATCGCCACAATCATTACCATCACCATCCGCATCTACAATACATCACCATCATCCTCAATACCATTATTATAGCAGCATCGCCACAATCATTACCATCAGCATAATACAATACATCACCATCACAATGATCACCAGCACATTTGTGGTATTTACCATCACCATCATTGCACTCAACATCATTGTCGTCGCCAATACCCCCAAATTAGCACATCATCTTCATCAACATTATCATCACATTAAACGTTACCATAACCATCACCACCATTCTATAACCATCTGGACAATCTCTGCACTAAAGTTACCAAACATTACAAGATCACATGAAACAACCACTCATCTTCAAAAATCAAAATTCTGAAAATAAAAACCCATGAGCAGAAATATCAATTTCAGGTACAAACGACTTTTTAAATAACCATCTATACAAGAAATATTTTCTTTTATATAAAAAAAAAACACTTGCAACTAACAATGCCACAGTCGTTAATTTACATATTTTACAGCAATGTTTTCTTTGTTTTACTTCATCATATTGACTACGTTTAGCTTTGCTTACAGACATAGCATACTAATATTTTTATTAACGTTTCTGCCAGGGATTTCGTTACCAGTAAAAACAAAAAAATGGAAAACAAATACAAATAGATGATAATTTGGGTTCTAACCTGTCAAAATTCATTACTGGTGAAATAATGGTAATGTTGTACTTTCAATTAACATCTTTGATGGGAGTCTTTGCTCAATTGTTTTAAAAAAAGGGGGGGGGGAATTATAATTTGGTTAGAGAATCACACAAATAGTGGCCTTTTAGTTTGATATTTCATGAATGTTCATTTAGTAGCCTAATTTAGCTACAGTGAAAATTTGAGAGCATCTAAAATTCCCTGACAGAAAAGTGAAGACATAAAGTGGACATTCTAGAAAAAATACAAAATAGGTGCAAAATCTTGCTAGGTGTACAGAGAATGAACAGTTACAGTATACATCATTCTTCTTTACAGCCTCCACAATTCATTATTAGTGTTTCACAAACAACATCCAAATAGCGCTCCAAGATACGGAATATATGATAATTGTACTTGGGGGTTTCCAAATTATTACACAATCTACAAATAATATGGAAGAAATACTGATATAAAAACGCAGAAGACATTAGAACAAAAGAGTCCGAAAATTATGTGCCTTAATGCCTATACAGTACCAAAGTAAGACGCTATACCTATTCATTGCCATGGGTAAGCAAGAAACGTGTGGCCTAGCGGTTGCTAAGGAGGCAATTATCCAGCTCCAACATGCTAACAATTGGCTAAATGAATGGCCAAGTTGTTTCAGAACAATTACAACGTTTAAAAAAAGTGATGTCCCTATTTTGGTAATGTATATAACAACTCCCCCCCCCCCCCGCCCCCCATCCTGCCAGACTGCCATACAAAGGTTGCTCCTAACAAGCTTAAAGCTTGCCTATGGTTTTCCCTGACATAGCAACAGACTAAGTCATTTTCTTTGGGGCCCATCCAATAACAGTTTTGGGGGACTTTCAACCATCACCAATATGTGAACAGTTAGGAGTATGTCCAGACAGGCTGACAAGATGAAAGTGTGATATCAAGACTTGCTTACATGCTGTACATTCATTAGGTACAATTTAAAGCTACAGTAATAGCATTCAGCAATGAAATTATAAAGAAGAATTCTTAGCATTCACTCGCTTTACAATTTCACAACTACAAATATACCATAATTTTATTAGTTGTTACTGTTTAAATACACAAACTGATGGCTAATAAGAAGTACAATTAGTCTCTTTTAACAGTCTTTTGGTATATCATTCATTTTCTATAGCAGACAAATTTAAAATTCAGTCTAGCATTACTTTTTAATTAAAGAAGGTGTTAAAAGTAATAACATCGAATGTGTGATGACACATTTATAGTAGTTTGAACTTTTTTAAAAACAATTTGTGGTATAAAAATTTTCATTCAATGATTTTTTATTTTCATTCAATGATTTCTTTATTTTCATTCATTATCTATTTGCACTGATCTGTCTTTACAAGGTACAAACATAGGCAGAGAATTTGGCACCATAATTACATGTGATTTCTTCATCAACCAGATAGGTTACTGATTCCAAGCCCTAAGATTATAAGACATGTATAAGAAGAACCTTAAACCTCACCAGTTACACTTGCAAATAACTGTTGACAAAATTGTGCATATAATATTATTTTTCCATAATGACCAATGATATTTGAAAAACAAACTAGCATGCGATCTACTCTTATAACCAGAGTTACAATTCATGTGATTTGATAAGTTTGATGTATGAATGACTAAAGCCTATTCAAATGCTTCACCTACAATATAGAAACAGAAATTGTGTTCAAATCACTGGTGCTTATATGGTCAATTCTGCCTACACATGGATACAAGTTTAGTCATCTTTATAGATGGTTGGTCAATAAAGCATGTTTGATTGTATAATTTTGCACAGGCAATTACAAGGAAGCAATTTAATTCTGGTGATTTGATGATCAAGTCAGTTTAGCGAGGTGACATTCTACCTAAACACAGGTTGCATGCTTTAATATTGCTTTGTCCGTAGTACATTCCAATACTTGTATGCATGCATTGACTTTTACACTGGCCTGATAGCCTGTAACATTTCAACTTGGTGAGCAAAGTTGGTGGCCCAATTGAGTAACTAGATTTAGAATGAGACAAACAAATGAAAATCTTGTATCTCTCCATAATCAAAGTCTTTATAAATAGGGAGTAAAATTTTGAAGAGTAGACAGTTTGCGATCAAATATAATTTTAGTGGCAGTACGTTTCTCTCGTGGGACACCAAATATTGACAGAATTTTGTTGCTGCTTCTTCATCCTCATCTCTGTTAGAACTAGCTAGGGGTCACCAACTCTCCTACATTAAAGGGGTTGTATTAGGTTTACGCAGTCCAGCCATCATCAAGCGATGTACCCTTCTATCTGATGTGATAAACAGGAATTCGTCAAGAGTACTTCTTTCTGTTCCATCATTGAATGGAATTTTATTGAATGCTTGTTAGTATTTTTTATTTTCATTTATTTTTTATTTTTTTGGGGGGGTGGGGTTCACTGTACCTTTACAACAATGTTTGCATTAGTTTTATGCAGTCTCGTCAGTATTGCGTGTTGATGGTGTATCTGTCTAACTGTCGTATCACATATGATTCATGTTGCTTGTTAGATGTTTTTTTTTTTTTGGGGGGGGGGTTGGTTGTTTGTTAAGTTTTTTTGAGGGGGGTATTACTTAAATCCCCTACAATAATGACTCAGAGTCCTGATAGCATCACGTGTAGTTGGTCACTGTTCCAGTCTATCGCATGTGATACACGTAAGAGGATTTATGGGTCGATAGCTCCCCGATGTAGTCGATGTCCACGTTGAAATCCAGATCCCGCTGGTCAAGAAAAATATATGGGCAAGAGAAAACAAATTTGTATTAATTGATGTTAAAGTTGAGATCACACTGAGAAAGGAAAGTATTGGTGAAAGAGAGATATATAAACTAGATGGATAAAACTCGCGTGGTAGCAGAGGCATCATTTCAGTCGAAGATCGCGCAGTCGAAATGATGCCTCTGCTACCACGCGAGTTTTATATCAAGCCCAAATTAACATGCACTGAATAAATTCTGTAAACTCATTTTTTATAGTGATCCATCAACCAGCTCATGAGATATCACAATTAAAAGCCATTTGTGCATATATGAGTCATGTGACCTTGACCTTATGACCCCAAAATTGTATTTCTACATTGGCTCCCTAAGATTCATTCAGGTACCAAGTGTGTTTGAAATTATGAAATCTGACATTAATTTCTTGAGTTTTTACAACTGTACGCTATTTCGCATATGAATTGTGACCTTGAACTTTGACCTCATGCTCCCCAAATTGTATGGCTACATTGGCTCCGTAAGGTACATTCAGGTACTAGGTTTGATTGAAATCTGACGTTCAGTTCTTGAGATTTCGCCATTACAAGCCATTTTTGCATATATATTGTGCCCTGTGACCCTGATCTTTGACCTCATGAACTCCCAAATCTAATCAGATCATTGTCACCCCAATATGTATACTCATTCTAAGTTTGTAATTGATCCGTCAACCGGTTCTTGAGATATCACGAGAACGAGAACGGGACAGACGGACAACCCAAAAACATAATGCCTCCAGCCATTTCGTTGGCGGAGGCATAAAAAAGAAGCACTGAATTATGACTTACGTTGTTCTTCTCGTTGGGCTTCATCTTAAAGTTGCCGTACAACTCTTCTCCTCGCTTGGCAGTGATGTAGTCATCCAGGTAGAACACCGTCTGCTTCCAGTGGGTGTAGTGTGAATCGGGGGCTGAAGAATAACAAAATCCAACACCAATATGAGTTAATGGGACTACATAATTAAAACCTAAAACATTATGAGTTACTGGGACTACGCTGGGCTTCATCCTGAAGTTGCCGTACAACTCTTCTCCTCGCTTGGCAGTGATGTAGTCATCCAGGTAGAACACTGTCTGCTTCCAGTGGGTGTAGTGTGAATCGGGGGCTGAAGAATAACAAAATCCAACACCAATATGAGTTACTGGGACTACATAATTAAAACCTACAACATTATGAGTTACTGGGACTACATTGGGCTTCATCCTGAAGTTGCCGTACATCTCTTCTCCTCTCTTTGCAGCGATGTAGTCATCCAGGTAGAAAACTGTCTGCTTCCAGTGGGTGTAGTGTGAATCGGGGGGGGGGGGGGGGGGGGGGGGGGCTGAAGAATAACAAAAGCAGCATTAAATTGAGTTACTGGGACTACACAATGAAATTACAACAAACATCACATTAATTTGACTTACTAGGACAACACAAACAAAAATTATGCACTGATTAGCCTGATATGACTCATACAGACTCGCTTTGCGGTAGATGTGTCGATTTCGGGAATATTTCCCTCCCGGGACTCGCGATAATTTTTCGGGCGAGTCACGGGTACCCGGAATTTACCCATTTGTTGATTTCGCTATCGGCATGTCACGCCGCTGGGAAAACATGTTCATTCAAGTGACAAAAATGCAGCCTACTTATGACAAACTCGGGCGTTCAAAGAGGGAAAAAGGAAAGAAAAGAAAATGAGAGTGGGCAGATAACTTGGCGTTCAAAAAGGGGACTTTTGCTCTTTTTTTCGGGATATCGAGTATCGATTTTTGCGCCCGGGACTCAACATTTTTCAGCGGGACCCGGGTACCCGTGACTCGTCAACAGCACTACTTTGCGGGGATGTAATCATCCAGATAGTGACTAGATAGTGAAGTGGGAGTTTGGGGCTGCATTTACAACAAAAGCAACATAAAAGTTAGTTACTGGGACTACACAGGGTAATACCATCTCCCCGCTTCGCCATGATGCAGTCATCCAGAAAGTGTGGCAGGTGCCTGGGGCTGAAATCACAACAAAACCAACATCAATATGAGTGACTGGGACTACACAATCAAAATCGATGCGTTGAATAACCTTATATGACTTGTAGGATCGATGAAGAGGTTACTTACATGTTGAGAATCCGGTGCGTTTGTGGCACATGGAGAAGTCGATGTTGAAGTATGTGACGAGTGCTTGGATGTAGTCGTTCCTCACCACCATCAGCTGGAAGGGGGACTCAAACGTCAGGTCTTCAACTTTCACTGTGTACATGTTGATCTCCTGCAGAACAAAAATAAGTCATAAATCAATCAGCAACTAAATTGAATTATGAATAAACAAACCAACCACTCGTTTATAACTAGAAGGCCCACTTATCGCGCGCAAGTCACGTGCCCCATCTACTTTGTACATGGGCAAGACATTTAATCCACATTGCTGCTCTCTACCCAGGTGTATAAATGGGTACCTGGTCTGGTGAAAATGAGCTTGGTGCACCAATATGGTTGCCCGTGGCTAGTATGCTCCCTGGGGAGTCGAGAATGTGTACTAGATAATTGTGCGGGTCTGAACTGTACCAAATGACCAGGGATAATAATACGCGCTTAGAGGCTGTTCTGCATTAGGCGCTATACAAGTACGATCTATTATTATTATTATTTTTGAAGCCTCAAATGACTGCATCTCTACGTCATCGCGTAGTGACCAAGAAAGACTTGACCAATAATCATCCTGTGAAGTGTGAGCCTATCCGATTCGAGCTTATTTTCCTGCGCACTGTCCTAGATTTGATCACGCTTATGAGAACAATGGGATCCATGGTGACGTATGCATATGAACTTGTTTTATTGACCTCATCCGGTGACGACGCGTATGAACTGCTCTGTGATTGGTTTATGTAGTTCCCCAAGTAAACCACAATGCAACGTAGAGAAGCAGTCGTTTCGGTCTTCAAAAATCGCGTGCATTGTGGCAGAGTGACACCCCCCTGGTCATAAAAATCAGCAACTGAATTGGAACACGTTTTGAAACATCCAGTCCTCCGGTCTCACTGTGTCCATTTTGATATATATTTTCTTCAGATACACTAAAACAAAGATAACCCACGGAAGTCAAGCCCTCACAGCCATCACATGGTGAAGTCGACGTTGAAGTACATGTTGAGAGCTTGGATATAAAACTCATCACTTCTCCTGATAAGGGGTCACTCTGCCTCCTCAAGCCTTTGGCTTACCTAGATGTGACCCCTATACACTTTGTTTTATATTTTGTATAATCCTTTGTAATGTTTTTAATGCCAAATTTACCAATAAATGTGAAATTCAAATTCAATTAAAATATTACAGGAAATTAACACACATAAACCACATTCTCACAGCCATTGGCTGGAACAGGGTCTCAAGTCAGGTCCTCCATTTTTACACTGTGTATATTATGTCCTGCAGATAAAGTTTGAAAGCAAAGTTTACAAAGATTTATCAAAAACTTATTTTTTTTTCTGATAATATAACAAAAATTGACCCGTGGTAGCTTTCATTGTGTACACGTTGATCTCCTGCAAAACAATTACAAGTTATAAATTAATAGAACATGGGTTAAAGGGATCTAGCAACATTGTCCAAATCCACAAAACCTACTCTGAATTATAGCGGTTCTCTCATACCTTGTTCTGTTGGTATTATCCATAGAAGCATGGAGCAGGGTTTTTTTTTTCCCCCTTTCATTAAAAAAGATATTTCTGATTTTTAATTATCCACTGGAAAGCTATAACTGTGCAATCAGTCTGAATATCACTTTGAATTTTCACTCGTTACTCGGCCATATAACATCCTCTTAATGTGAATTTTCCACACATTACTTAGTGGACATATCAGATGAAATATATACAAATTTTATCAACCATTCATCACTTTTTGCACGTGTCAAAAAAGTTACTAGACCTCTTTCAAACAGAGAACTTGTTTATTCATGATCTTCTTCAGAGACAAATGCACATGTATACATATAATATTTCCTAATGATACAATATCACTTTCAACCTTTTATCTGATAACCATGTCTAGAATCGTCCAAATATGAAGACGATCTTTCCAATGATAAAGACATTTTATGTACTAGAGTTGAACCTCCTTAAATAACAAAATGAAAAATAGCTAGCTATATCAGGTAAAAGGGTAAAAACAAAAGAATATAAAGAGCCAATACCAGCAAAATTACTTCGTTATGAGATGGTTTTGATATACAGTAGATTATATCATGTATTTCCATTGCATCTATTGTGATTATTTTTAGGAAAGTATTGATTGAATTTAATTTGATGAAATGAGCGAGGCTTACCTTGATGAGGCAAGAATTTGTGACAACTTGCTTGTGGTCGACCACATCGACGAGAGGTTCTGAGATTGCCACATTGCGGATACAGCTCATGTCAAAGCCATACACGTTGTCCCACCCTGGTAACGGGAATGAAAAACAAAAGAAAGACAAATCAATAAACCGGCAAAGTACTTCATAACGTGTGATGATAAACAGCCACAAGAGCTGCAGATGCAGCTGACATTGTCCCAACCTAAACAAAGGGGTTCAAATCAAATAATGGTTAGAATGCAAAAGGGAAATAAAATAAATTACAGTGACAATTATAATCTCTTCGTGTAGAAAGGGAAAGTTAAAGGTTTAGTACACGACACTCACATCAAAATCAACAATAAGAAAGAGAAGATATATGGTTAGAATGTAAAAAGGGAAATAAAATAAATCATCGTGACAATTATAATCACTTCATGGAGAAAGGGAAATGATGTGGAATTATACAACATTCTTAGTCTAGCTTGCGCAATACTTAATTATGTAAACATTTGCTTTGAATTCAAGAAGGGGGAGGAGGGGGAGGAGGGAGAGGAGCAGGAGGGGGAGGAGAATTAGAAGCATTTGATTGACGACATCGACGAGATGTTCTGAGATGGCCACGTCGCGGATAAAGCTCATGTCAAAGCCATACACGTTGTCCCACCCTAACCAAAGAGATGAAGAAAATAGATAATAGTTATAATCTTGTTTGTAATAGTAGTACTAATAATGTAAAAGCGGAACAAGATTAATCATTTCTACAATTATAATCATCAAATGAACAATGCAAAAAATTGAATGGTTCAACAGTCTGGGCTTGCACAATTCTGAATTTTGTTAATTAACCCTTTGCTTTGAACTAAAAGTTTCAATATTTTTGTGTTCAGTATACACATGAAGCATCTATCAAATGATAAGGCCCAACAAGCTGTTTTTGATTTACACATTGCTTTTCATTTAAGTGAACCCATCAAGGACGATGGCCCACATATATGCGGTTGGATAGTCCTACATTTGAGCAAGAAGATAACAAGTTACATGAAGTGAACAAGGAGAAAGAGCATAATTTGCTTCATTTTAAGAGCCACATTTTGTTACTGTACCTCCTTTCGTTATTTTTTAATGATTTTTTATTAATGCGCAGATCGCTACAATTTAGGAAAATCCATAAATTGGCAACACATTCTCATATTTTCAAAACACATTTTTGCTTTCAAATTGGCAAATTTGTGGCAAAGTTACTTCATATTTGTCTTAGTTATAATAACCCAATATTTTCCACCTATTTTCATGTCATTAAAAGGTAGAACAAAAAAAGGAGTTGCCAATTTGTTGAGGAAAATAATGATCAATTTTGCATTGAAATAGCTCCCATCCTTGATGGGTTAAAGAATACACAATTTCATCTGACTACTCACAGTTGATCTTCTCGTCCTTGTACTGCCTGTCTTCAATGCCCATGACATGGAGCGTCGCTCTGTCGGGGAAGATCAGACCAGTCTCCTTCTGTAAATTTGAAAAACAAACAGAAAACAGTTGAGTGATAAAGAGTATAAATCATTTTAAATTTGTATCATTTGTTGTATAATACAATCATCCCTTTTCATAAATTACAGACAAACCTGCATATAGTGACCACCTTTTAAGGGAAACCAACAACAAATTTGACAATTGGACAGGTATAGTCATGTTCCATAATATTTCTTTTCTCTGCAGCCCTGGGATCAACTTTGGTGGGCATTCAGGGATGTAAGTGGAGCTAAAAAAAAAAATCCAGAAACTTGGGGTCCAGGGGGCAGGAAAATTTTGCAAATTTGCCTTTGAACTTTGCAGTTTTTAGTAACATGATGGATAGGTTTTGATTGTAATTTGTAATTACGGACACGTTTGTCGATTAAAAAAAAAAATTTAAAAATAAAAAAAAAAAAAAAAAAAACACAAAAACACAAAAAAAACGGAATTTTAGAAAAAATCCGGATTTCCGTCCAAATCCGGAAAACTTACATCCCTGGGCATTATAGACTTATACATGTAGGTTGACTGCTATGATATCTACAGAAAAGTGGCTGCTATCAACAGATATGACATCAGTATGAGCGCTATATAAATATTATGTATTATTATTATTATTACTTTATGAGACAAAAATCATAGCCTAGAATAGTTTTGTCGCTACTAGTAGTACAGGTAAAAGAAGAGTAGAAAAAGGAAGGGTAAGACATCGTATTTGTAGGATAAAGATACGAGGGGAGGTATGAAGGGAGATGAAGGTTTTAAGGAAATATAAGAAAGGAAGGGAATGAGGAACTTACAACAAGCCATTTATCCCTGGCGTAGAGGACTGTGTTCAGCATGGACTCGTAGAAGAGACAATAGCCCATCCATTCACTGATGATGATGTCTACGTGGTCCACTGGTAGTGTCACCTCCTCGACCTTGCCTTTAATAAGCTCAATCACTACAATAACAATTAGAAACAAACATTGAATTAGCTTTATATCCCTGTGCAGTATGAATAAGAAAAGTTAATCTTACCCCTTTGAGATTACAGTATCCCCATAGACTTTGTGCAAAGCCCATTCACTGTTGATCTACAGGCAGTGTCACCACCTAGACAAGGGATGGAGGGACGGAAAGACAACCCCAAAACAATGTCTCCAACCATTTTGTTTGTGGATGCTTGAATGTAACTTCAAAGTCTTCTTATGTCAACATTTAGTCATGACATGCAATTATTTCAGGGATTTCTAATAAAAATTCAATTCCATTCAAACTAATCGATAATATGCTTCTAAAGGATGCAAAGGAATACATTTACTTCGTCACTTACCATTGTCAAACTTGTTTGCTTTGACGATCTTTTCTGCATGGTCAACTATACTTGAGCACTCAATCTGATGGGAGGAAAAGGAGAAACAGAAGAGAAATATAATCAAATCAACATTCCAGTAGACAAAATACTACCACTATCTCATCTCATCTCATTATTTCAGCTTCAAAGGAACTACAGCATCTAGATGGCCTAATTTTCACAATTAGGCTCTCTATATGTAATATTTCCTTAAGAAAAAGAATTTGGCAGTCATTTCCCATGAAATCAATCAATTATGGGGTAATTAGGAAAAATCTAATTGTCCTGGGAACGCCCCTTTTAAATCGCCAAAATATGACGTCATCTAAAGAACGGATTAATGAATTAAAGGGCAATGAAACCCAAGCAAAATGTTGCTTTCATAGTCTTGAAGAGATTAAGAAGAATACTCTCTGAAAGTTAGAGCATAATCGGGTAAGAAACAAGAAAACTACGGCTCTTTGAAGATGACCATTTATTCCTATGGGGAACTCAAATTGGCAACGCACTCTGATAACTGTGTGGACAACTCCCCATATGTTTTGTACACAAATGTTCCCATTTTTACAGTTTTCTTCATAGTCATATTTTTCCATTCCCCAACTCATGATATATTATGTATAAAAGCATTCTACAAAACATATGTTGAACTCGAACGAAGGGTAAACATAAATTTTGAGAAAATTGAACAAAACTGAAATTTTGTGTACAAAATGTATGGGGAGTTGTCCACAACTTTGCCAGAGTGCGTTGCCAATTTGAGTCACTCGAAGAAATACATGGCTCTTTTCAAAGAGCCATAGTTTTCTTATTTCTTGACCGATTGTGCTCAAATTTTCAGAGACTATTCATTATATTTAATGTCTTGTAGTGCATACAACAATTTGTCTGGATTTCATTGTCCTTTAAATGCTGTAGATGACGTAAGCCAATGAATTGTCAATCACATGTCAATCATGCTGCCGATTCTGCACCCTAAGTGTGGGCCTGCTAAGTGAGATTTGGCATCAGAAAATTAGTCTAAAATCACTACTGTGTTTATTTTCATGTCACCTATTTTACAAGTCATCAACTATGGAATAAGTGCCAAAGTATGTTGTATTCTTTAGTTCCTTTAAGATAGTTCAATAAGATAAGAGGTACCATCTTGCAAATTCCCTGCCTACGGTTCCGACTGATTGGGTCCAACCCTAGCCAACTGAAAACAAGTCTGATTGGGTCGGCTAAGTGTGCGTTGGCTCAAGTAAGTAAAAGTAAAAACTGGGACGGATCTCCGACTGCGCGCAGTCGAAATGGATGCCTCCACCATTGCGTGGTTTGGTGACAATACGTCAATTGGTTCATGAGATATTGCGATAACAAGCCGTTACATTTATAATGAGCCCTGTGACCTTTGACCTCCTGACCCAAAAATCTGATCAGTTCATTGGCTCCTCAAGATACAAAAATGAACCAAGTTTAGTGGAAATCCGACAACCGGTTCTTGAGATATTGCGATGACGAGAACGGGACATACGTATGGACGGACGGATAACCCGAAAACATAATGCCCCCGGCCTTTTCGTTGCGGAGGCATACAAATTAAAAATGATTACACCTACCCCAATGACTTTGGCGGCGCCAGCCTTGGCAGCAAACATACATAGAATTCCTGTTCCACATCCAATGTCCAGAACGGTCTTGCCCTTGAATAGATGTCTGTTGTGGTACATGGCATTGCGGTATGTTAACGTCCTCACCTCGTCTTTTAACATTTCCTGGAGTGAAAAATGACAAATAATAATAATAGCAATAGATAAATAAATAATTAAATAAATACAATTGAATACATGTTACAAAAATAAATTAATAAATATATTTAAATAGTAATAATAACTTGCATTTATATAGCGCACAAATGATATTGCATACTTTCTCAATTCCCTGGGGAGGATACTAGCGATATGCTGCCAATGGCGTGAAGGCTAATTGACACCCGACCATGGTATCCACTTATACACCTGGGTAGAGAGCAGCAATGTGGATTAAATGCCTTGCTTAAAGCCCAAGTCCAGTTTCGGGCAAGTAGCCGAATACATCTATATTGATCAATATTGTTAAATGTATGTATTGAAATCGGGCTTGTGTGGTAAAATTCGAACCTAAGCATCGTTAAATACAGAAATATCGGAAGAAATCCAATATCCCCCTGTGAAATTCATAAATCCACCGCCCATTCAGACCTGTCAATGCCGCTACCGCTGGGGGAGATATCGACAAGCTAGGGACAAGCCTGTATAGCGCGACACCTCGTGTACACCTCGTGGTCGTAATACACGTAGCGTATGAGCGATTCCGCATTGGCGATATCTATCCGGCCCTAGATCAATTTATAATTTTGCAAATATATCAATTAGTAGGCGGTTTCTTGGCCAAATTTGGATAATCCTATCTTAGTACAATTATATTCTTTCACATTATTGGTAATAAGAGCTTCCATTTCATTATTTTGAGAGGGGGGCGTTTCCAAAACTGGCCTTTACCTTTAAGGACAACAGAGTGGGTAAAATTTAAACATTGATGATTATACTTGCCCGAATGGGACAGTACGGGAAAAAGAAGTTAACGTGGAGGCTTGGCAACATGATTACTGAATGGAATGCTTTCAAAGTAAAAAAAAGAAATCAAGAATCACCTCGTGAATACCAAAGTGGGCGTAGGAGTCGAAGTAGTAGTCTTTTGACGTCATCTCCTCCTTGCCCTTCTTCTCTGTGGACGCATCCCCCTGGCCGACCTCCCCGACTCCGTTCACCGGAACGGTGGATTGTGTCTATGGATTGCAAAGAAAGGAAATATAGTTAAAACATTTAATATCATTTCATTATTGATTAGAACAAAAGTTCACTTGTGTTTGGTGTTGAGATATAGACTTGATTTTTTGACATACATATTGCTTTCAAATGTTAACTCAAGAAATGTATCATCTCTGTGTACCAGTATGGTGGGTTGGGTCAAAGTGAGAGTAACTGAGGATAAGAGAGGACAAAAGATACAGTTGCAAAGAACATTATCATTCCAAATTAGCATGAAAGTTCATCTGTATTATATAACATTTTGTACTAAGAAATAAATTGATTTTAGACATGTTGTGCAAAAGATTACAAACTTTTAGTTTGATTCTTTTTTTTTCTTTGCTGAACATTGCACTGCATCTCCCTTACCAACTTCTTTGTTTTCCAAAATGATGCCATTGTTTTTGATGGGCATTGGGCATTATAGGCACTAGTCCTCAAATTTGTTTTTTTGGTGTGTACTGTACAAATGCAGATGTGAACAATAGCCCACCAGAGTTTGAAAGGAGCTCCGGAATCCCAATCGAAATCTATTTTGAGAATTACGAACCAGAGCACTATAACATTGATTTCCTATTGACAAAACATTTATTCGGATTGGCATATCTCAGCCAATATTTAACATAATATTTGATTGATTTTCAACATTTGGACATTATTTTGTATCTTCTTTCGGAAAATTAAGTTCAAATTTGGAAATTCTATAAATAGTTTTTTGATGACGTCACACTTCACCACTCTATAACTTAAGATAACAAGGAATCTATTTTTAGCACTCTCCGAGTCCTGCATAGCTCCGACTCTGTCACCCTAATTAATCCAGGCTGTACTCTGAAGGGCATTAAAACAAAAACCCCTAAAAATGAGGACGATCCTCACTGTTGGCAGTGACAGTTGCATTTTGCCGATGCGATTTGTCGGCATTCTTTTTGAAGATGTGCCCACGACTTTGTACGCATGACTAAAAAGAACCCATGCTCTATGCAATTTGTACAGCGCATCGGTTCTTTTACATTTTAGTCATGCATGTCTAGTTGTGGGCACGTCTTCGAAGAGAATGACGATTTGTCCCCGTTTACAAGGATATCCTCTTTTTTTGCAGACGATCAGCATTTGTGGACCAGCTCCTCTAGCTCTACTGATGGGTTGTGTCTAAAACAAAGTAGGATAGGGGGAAAAGGGCTCCGTTGGCGTTGGACCGGTTGTCATGGTTTGTCGGCCTTGCAGTTGCATGCCGCATTGGCGTGGGAACGTCTCAGAAGACAGAAGAGAATGACAAAAGTTCATCTGCATAAATATATGCATGCCGACATTACTTTTTGGGGTAAAGAATGACATATCGTGTGATTGGTTACAAACATTTACTCTATTTAAATTTAGGCAGTGTATACAACCACACTCGTGTGTCTTTAGCTTACGCCCACACTCGTGTGGCTGTATCCGTAGCGCCGTGTATGGGATACAGCCACACTCCATACGCACTACGAACTATTCCCCATTCACCCTGTACAACGGTTGGCTGCAGCTCAGCGCGCGATCTCATTGGCTGCCTTGCTCATGACGTAGCTCCTCGGTGCACGTGCCCGAAATCAGCTTTGCAGCTCTGTGTAGAATATCGCATGGAGGTAGTATCGATAGCACGCGCGGGCGCAATTGCGGGCGGCCACGATGCCCACCCCTTCTCAAAGTATCGTGAGCGATACTACACGCCAGCATTTGAGACGGTACAATTCCATGCATATTACAGCGACTGCTCTCATACAACCACAACACAGGTATTATACATAGACATTATCAATCTAGAAACATCCACGAACACGATGCGACACCGACGGAAATTCGTAAGAATATCATGAAAAGTATACTACTTACCGAAATCACAGTAAGACCAAGGTATCGTATGGGCTTTCCGCTCTTGAACAGCACTTTCAAAAAATCGTGAAAAATAGAAGAAAAGTGGAAACTAGGCCGAGTTTGGTACCAGATGAAGCACAGTTGCAAGCAGAATCTTGTAGCACACCGCACGCAGGTGTAGGGGTAAGCTAGTGCGCATGCGCATCCATTTCATTCATAAAAATCGGCCCGATGCTGCCGTAGTAGTGACGTCACGTAATTAGATGAATACGTCGCTCGCTCGACGAAACCCGGAAGCAAACCCGGAAGCCATCCGTTCGTGCAATAGTTCGTAGTGATACGTAATACACGGCTGTATGGATACAGCCACACGCCGGCTATTCTTACGGCAGCACAATGCGTGTATACCGACTTATAGCCATTAATCTGACCCATAGCCACTAATCTGACATATAGCCACTAAATATACTGACCTATAGCCACTAAATTAGGGTTAGGGTTAGGGTTTAGGTTAGGGTAATACATGTATTTATCCCCCGAAACTAATAAAGACAAAACTTCTTCTGTTCCGCTGCAAATCAAGCCAATCCGCTGTGGTGCAATGGATATGCGTGCTAGTCTGATAATCTAAAGACGCCGTGTATCGGGTTCGATGCTCGGTACATGCCGCCGCTTTTTTGCGTAATCTCGTACGAGCTCGATGTTCGATAATAATATACAAGTCGGAAATTTTGGCAATGCGCATGCGCGAGTGTGGTTGTATCCATACGCGGCTCTATGGATACAGCCACACGAGTGTGGCCGTAAGCTAAAGACACACGAGTGTGGCTGTATACACTGCCTTAAATTAAATACCGGTAGCATCGGTTGTAACCATTAACAACTGGGTCAAAGACAGAGTGCCGTCAAAGTGAAGTCGCGAACACCCCTTGCGCAATCAATGTACACTGCATGCCACGCCGCGCAAAATAATAATTAATATGCACTCGCGCAATGCGATTCTGTACATAGATATAATCATTAATATGCTCGAACAGCTACAGTACAGTACGTAGTCGTAGGTATAGAATATATACTACTAGACTAGTCCTAGTCCATAGTGTACACGTTCTGTATCTAGCCACTTATCCACCCAAAAAACCCTCCAATTTGGTTGGAAATATTTCGGCTACTCTCCTGAATTTTCACGACTAGGCAGATGTTTACTCTCTTTCTGCAATTGTGCTGTCCCAAATACGTTTACAAGTTGTAATTCTGGTAAAATTAACACTTTTCCGAGGTAAACACAGCCCGATGTTTGATGACCAAGAATTTCCGTAACATGCTATTCAACGCAATTGCACAATGTAGTATTGTATTCGCCGTGTATAGACATTTGCATAACACACGGCTCGCGATTATAATACCGTTGCATGTATAACCTGCACGCGCGCGCGCCGTATCCTCTACTTAACGCTGTAACTGACCTTGATGATCGGATCGGTTGATCGGATCGGCAAAATTTGTATCATCAAAATCGGATCGCTACTTGATCGGGATCGGATGATCGGCAAAAAAAAAAAAAAAAAAAAAAAAAAAAAAAAAACGTTTTTTTTTTTTTCTTTGGAAAATGATCCCAAAAAACATATTTTGGGACAATAAATGAATGACAAAGCAACATATATCCATATTAATAAGCCCAATGTAATTTTGTATAGGTATGCTTTCATTTCACACTGATTACTTCTCCTTTTACGAAATTACTCACGGCGATTCTGAAAGTTTACGTCAAATTAATCACATGGGACTGAGCACACTGCAAAGTTTATGTGCTTGGCACCGAGTTTAGCGTCTTCATAATGAAGATGCTGTTATGCCTGCCAAGTACTTATACTGTGCAGTTCAGCACACTGCAGAGTTTAAGTACTTGGCAGGCGTAGTAGGCTTAAAGCCATTTGGACGACTTAATCAATAGTTTTGGATGCGCCGAGGCAGCTTGCTCGGAGCTGTGCATCGCGCGGGGCTGGCGCTAGCGTGGCCAACCGGGAGAGATAAGGCGGAGAAGACCGTCAGCGGAGGCTATGCTTTCACGTGCATACCTGCATCGCGGCGCGCGCGCGCAGCATGCATGCAGCACGCGACATGTGACAGCTGATCTATCTCCGTCCATGTGACCTCTTTTTGTTGATGTTGTTGTTACTTATTTTTGCATTTTGTTTTTAGTTTGACATCGTTTTTTTATGCTGTTGCTGCATGCATTTTCAGTCAGATTTTTGTGCATCGCTTGTTTATTTTATCCTGTTTCCTTGAATTGCAGCTTGATTATTAATATTACTCAGTATTAAAAAATAATTAAGATATTTTGATTTTGTTTTTCACGACTGATTTTCTAAAAAATAACTGGAGTTTATTTAACTGTTTTGTTATTCTTTGTTCTCCTTTAGAATCAGTTTAACTCGATCAACAAGTTGGGTACATGATGTATTATAAGCTACATGCAGTATACAAATAATTCTGAAAAAAACAACAATAGAAAACATAAAATTAAGGGGACATTTTTTAAATAAACAAAGTAATATACCCCCAATAATTGTTGTGCCCCCCCCCCCCCCCCCCCCCATCAGTCCGACCATCTTCGCCACTGGCTACATGTGTTTGTTTGTTTGTTTGTTTGTATTTGATTAGTGTGTATTGCTTTGTTGTATTGCAACTAGTACACAAGTTTGTTCGCTAATTACTTGTACCAATAGCCCCAATATACCGATCCCCACGTCATTCAACAATCCGAAATGAGTTTTAAATGTACAAAAAAAATAATAGCCCCCCGCCCCCAAACTTCCCGTCGTCCGGCGTATAGGCCTACTTAAGAAACAAAGTACCCTCCCCCAGTCTACTGAGAACGATGCCACCCCCTCCCCGATTTGAAAACAAGTACACCGGGTATTATATTTATAAACTATTGTTTGACACCAAGTATAATAATAATAATCTCGATTTATAATTATAGCGCCTAATATGATTGATAAATGACGGAAATGATGAACTGATGAGGATGGCAATGAATGATCATTATGAAGATGGCGATGGCAATGATTATTATGATAAAAAAGGAGGATGGTAATGATCCATGATGAAGATGAGTGCATATTTGACTAGTGATGATTATAATAATTACTAACATCGAGACGGACAAAGGGCTATTATAATGGAGCCAGGGGCGAAGCAAGAACATTGTAAACTGCGACTGCGTCATGGCAACTCCCCGATAAAATGTAGGTAGTATATAATTTATTATTATTTTTAATTGCGTTACGTACTATCTTAACATGAACAATTATTGCAATAATTACTAATACTTAAATTATGCGTAGCTTCGAGGTAAACTATATGGGGAGGTCCTCAATACAATGTGACAAAAAATGAAGAAAGCGTTAGCCTAATGGCAGTGTGAACGAAATAATAAGTTCCCCATTTGCGTGCCCCCCCCCCCCCCCCTGAACAAATAAAAATAAAAAATCACACGGTCGCACATTTTTTTAATTTTTTTTATTTGGGGGGGGGGGGGGGGCTGACCACATTTCAATTGTTATAATTATCTTATCATCACCATTATTTTCAATTTGACGTTATTATTATGATGTTCTTCATCAAGTATATATACAATTTCACAAGCCATCATCCGTCGGAAATAATAAGTATTTATATTTTGAACATCATCACGTACGGTACATAAAAATAAAAATCGCCACGTCGCACATCGGAAACTAAATCATAATCGGGGGCCGCATTGATATTGGGGGATGGGGGAGGGGGCTGACCACATTTCAATTGTTATCATAATTATCTTATCATCACCATTATTTTCAATTTGACGTTTATATTATGATGTTGATCATCAAGTATTTAATTTCACAAGCCATCATCAGTAGAAATAATAGAGTATTTATATTTTGAACATCATCATGAGTACATAAAAATTAAAATTGCACGGTCGCACATGAAACTAAATTATAATCAGGGGCCGCAGAATGATTTTGATTCGGGGGGGGGGGCTGACCACATTTAAATTGTTATCATAACTATCTTATCATCACCATTATTTTCAATTTGACGTTTATATTATGATGTTTTTCATCAAGTATACAATTTCACAAGCCATCATCCGTCGGAAATAATAAGTATTTATATTTTGAACATCATCACGAGTACATAAAAATAAAAATCGCCCCGTCTCACATCGGAAACTAAATCATAATCAGGGGCCGCATTGATATTGGGGGATGGGGGAGGGGGCTGACCACATTTAAATTGTTATCATAATTATCTTATCCGTCACCATTATTTTCAATTTGACGTTTATATTATGATGTTGATCATCAAGTATTTAATTTCACAAGCCATCATCAGTAGAAAATAATAAGTATTTATATTTTGAACATCATCATGAGTACATAAAAATAAAAATCGCCCCGTCGCACATCGGAAACTAAATCATAATCAGGGGCCGCATTGATGATGGGGGAGGGGGCTGACCACATTTCAATTGTTATCATAATTATCTTATCATCACCATTATTTCAATTTAACGTTTATATTATGTTGATCATCAAGTAATTCACAAGCCATCATCCGTATAGAAATAATAGAGTATTTATATTTTGAACATCATGAGTACACACAAATTAAAATTGCACGGTCGCAGAAACTAAATCATAATCATGGGCCGCAGAATGTTTTCGGGGAGGGGGGAGGGGGCTGATCACATTTCAATTGTTTTCATAATTATCTGATCATCACCATTATTTTCAACTTGACGTTTATGTTATGATGTTTATCATCAAGTATACACTTTCACAAGCCATCATCCGTAGAAATAATAAAAGTATTTATATCATGAACATCATCATAAGCACGAGTACATAATAATTAATCATAACAAAATCGCACAGTCGCACGTGAAACTAAATCATAATCAGCGGTCACAGAATGTTTTGATTTTTTTTTGGGGGGGGGGGGGCGGGGGGTGGGGGAGGTGGCTGACCACATTTCAATCATTATCATAAGTATCCTTTTAAGTCCCCCGTGCTCATGTTTATCTCGTCTTCCTCGTCATTACATAAATAATCACAGCGTAAACAAATTATAATTATTTAAAGAACTTATAGTAAAACAAAAAATGAACGAAGGATCGGCCGAATGTAGTAAAGTTGAAGGTTTCCGATGCTCGACAAAACGACTGCCTTAAAATAAAATTGGAGCGTCCGTCATCTTCCTAAAAAGGAAAGACAAAAAAAAAAAAACATGTTATGATTATGTTTATATAGTTAAATTTTGACGCCATTAGTCAATATAACAACATCTCCCAGAATTCGGGGACCGGGAGATCGAGAGAGCAAATTTACAGTTGATATGAAAAAATTGTCAGTGCATGTAATATAATTATGTACCAGCTTTCCCCTGAATCTTAGTCCTTGCTGGCGACTATATATCAACAAATCGTTTTTATGTCCTCTTCCATAATTTATCAGCATTCTCTATCAGTCGGTCGACAGTAAAAGACTGAATTTAACATGTAAAAGAGGATATGAAAACGATAATTTGTTGATCTATATAGCTTGCGACATAGGACACGCATGCCGCCCGCATGCATGCACGCCAGCGCGGCGCCGATCGCGCGCGCGCCGGGTCTGACGGCCCAGAGTTCATGTGAACATCCGTCGGGAATATCGTTCAAATGACTAGCAATTTTGCGTGTCTTGTTCCGATTTTCGCTTTCAAAACGAAGTAAACTAACAAAGAGTATCTCGAAAATACAATTTTTTTCAAGTAAATGATATAGATTGTTCCTTTTTTAAATTTCAATTCCGATATTCTTCAAAGAAAATGGATGGTTTTCTCCCGGTTTTTTTGTTTTGTTTTTCACAAAAAAAAAAAAAAAAAAAAAAAAATTATCCGATCCGATCTTCCGATTTTTTTTCTCAAGATCGGAAATCGGAAAAACGGTCCGATCAACCATGATCGGATCGGGATCGGCATGCCGATCCGATGATCGGTTACAGCATTAGTTTTAGTCTTCTATTCAAGTGCCATAGGCTCACCGAGTCATATGTGATCTTGTTTTTTCATTAGTACATCATATTGAACTTGACATTTAGGACATTCCAAAAATATTTCCATACAGATCACTTCGGTATGGTGTGGTTTGTGGACAGAGGCAGTATGCCATATTAATTACACCAGCCTGTTCCCCACAGTGTATAGTTTTGTTTGTTTGCTTGGTCTACACCTCTGCCTATTGGGCTCCACAATAACTTTTTGCTTGTGTCCTGGTAGTGGATGTAAAATGATTTATTTCCATTTTTATGGCCCGCAAGAAAAAAATACTGGAGCCAAAATGTATGATTTTGTTAGTCAACTCAACTGTTTAGTATAGTGCTTTACAAACATGAACCCAAACCAAATGAGATAGTTTGAATTGAGAAAGATTAAAATGTAAATATGGCTCTAAAAACTCACTTGCCTGCTTGCCCAGGGCAAGTAAAAATAAGTTATGGGCAATTATAATTTGAAGACACTTGCCAAACAGGGCAAGTAAATTAGAGAAAAATCCTGATTCATAATAATTGTTGTTTTTTAGGGTACCAACTATTTTATATTCCTGCTATTGCCATAACAGAGCCATTAGCCTAGTTTTGTTTTATAATTAAGAATGCCTTCAAAATTTAGCTCTTGTCTTCTAGCCATCTGGGTAACACAAATTATACTTCTTTATTGCCCTACTTGGCAATCAAATTGCAGAATATGTAATGTTTTCATTGTTTGGAGCCACCCAATTTTGGTTTTGTGATACCAACATTTTACAGGGATTTGGTAGCCCTGTAACCTACCAGAAAACTGGAAAAGAGGTTGAACCTGCCCTTGTCAAAGGGAAACAATGGGACGATCTTTTAATAGCCTGTAACATACACATCATTTTATTATGCTGAACTTTAGAAAAGGAAATGGATGACTTGTTCAGTAAAACTTGACCTCTTTGCTTCCCAAGACCATGGCCCGTTGCAGAAAGAGATGCAATCGATTGTAAGTTACTATATTAAGTTGTAAGTCGGAAAATTTGTGTGATTGAACCAATCAGATTTGAGCATTTAGAACACATGATCTGACCAAGGAGGTATTAGTACCTCCTTGATCTGACTTACAATCAATTGTTACTTACAATCGATTGTAACTCTTTCTGCAATGGGAGCCCTTGTCTTAATCACATAATTGTATTGTCACACCTTGTAGTTGTATAGATCTGTAGACTATAGATAGCCTAACTGTTCATTGTTGTTGCTTCCTTAGGAGCCACGATACAGGAAGTACTACATCTCCATGAGTTTCCCATTCCCCCCTCAAGTAATTTGGTTCACTGATTAAATCTACCTGCTTTCTCAGAAACATTACATCTGTGCAATATTTCATACAGAGTAGTCTGCTTTACTGCAAACTCAAACATGCATGTCCCAAGACTATATTTGCTGTACAGGCACTTTATTTTGTGGTGTTTTTCCAAAGTGGGATTTCCCACCTCTGGTATTACCTGACCAGTTCTTGTCTTCTACTAACTTGTCAAATGTATGTATCTTGGGAATTTGAATTATGTTGAAATATAGAAAGGACATGCTTGTAGGCAATGTTTTAATGAACACAAGTTCAAAGTACATGTACAGCAGTGTCATGAATACATATTTCCCCCTATTTCGATCTACAATTGAACTGATTTATTTTTTCTGAATGTGTGTATATTAGTAGTTTTTTAACACCCTATTTCCAATTTTGTATGCAGGAAGTATTTAATTTTATATCCCTTAGGCCAAAATTTTTTTTTTTTGGATTGGAGTAACGGGCAACCAAAAATTAGGGTAGGTAGGTAGGTAGGGTTTTTTTTTCTTTTTCTTTTTTCTTTTTTCTTTTTTGCAGGATTCGCACAAATACACAAAAACACACATATAACACACACATAACACATATCACAATTTGAAGAAAAAAAAGAAAGAAAAAAAACAAATAAATAAAAAATAAGAAAAAACCTTTAGGGTCGGGCGGGTTACGCCAATTCACCAATTTATTTTTCATGGCCTTATTCAACGCTCGAAATTGGCGTAGGCCCGATGGCCCGGGGCCAGTAAAAGTTGCGGTCGGGCCAGTAAAAACATGAAAATGCCAAAGTTTGGTGGCCCGATCGGGCCACCAAATGTTTAAACCATAAGAAGACAACATCAAGGAATATGAATCTCAAGTTTGACACCTCTTAAAAACACTTTAATTGTGATTTAAATATTTGCAAGAAATGAAAAGGACGGACATAAAAAGTCGCAAGCGCACTTGCGCTAGTTGAATTAATCCTTATTTATGCCTACAAATATGTGCTATTTCCTCATATGAACCCTCTCCCTTGAATTATCTACTTCTTGCATGATAAATTATGGTAAAATTAAACAACTTCCAGAGGTGTGTAATGACTAAAAGTAAAAGCATATGCTTATGCTGTTTTCTTAATTTCCCACACACCCCCTGGAAGCCTTTGCAACATGTAGAATATAAACATAGAACAACCAATCCACAGAGGGAGTATGTGTGCATACTAAGACCTATCAAAACACATGTCTAACTTTTCACATTCATTCATATTGCAAAGTGCAGTGTGCTTGCCTTTGCGATACCGTCCGCGATACCGTCAATAAAGGGGAATAATTTCATCTTTCGGATCATTATTCATATTTTTGAAGGTATTAGAAAGAATCATTCTTACAAGGTAGAGACTTGTGACTACTTGGAATTATTTTAGCTTGTAAAATAACAAAGATTTAAGTGATTTCATTTCCCGATTTGAAAAGTTGTCTATGGCTATGCTCAGTCCCATGTGTGTTTTTTTGTGTTGGAGATTTTATGGACCATAAAATAACAAAATCGTACATGGAAAAGAGCTTAGTTTCATCAGTTGATGACTCTTAGATGAAACTGCTCGATTCTAGGTTTTGTTTTGTTTATTCAGTGATGGATTTCTTTAATGATGGTGGTAATTTTAACACATAACTTCCATAATTTACCAATTAATGACCAAGTAGTCATGACAATTCATGACCATTGTTTTTCTTTGTTTGTAAATTTTATTTTCGGGCCACCAGAAAAAAAGATAATTTCGAGCATTGGAATACAGTAACAAATGAGGCTAAACATTGCCCAGTACCCTGAAACTATGAATATGGTTATTGTTTTAATTTTACTTTTGTTTTTCCTTATTTTTTTCGGGCCAGTAGATTTTGGTTTCGGGCCACCAAAATTGGAAAAATACTAATTTTACTGGCCCGACCGGGCCACCAGCAAAAAAAGTTAATTTCGAGGGTTGCCTTATTGTAAGATTGTTGCATTAGGAGTGTACACAACAAGAAAAAGAATAGTAAACAAATATACCATGCACTGAGAGCCTCTAGTTAAATTATGGATTCCGAGGTGACAGGAAAAGCACTATGTTCTGAGGGTCATAGACCCGAAGAACATAGTGCTTTTTCTGTCACCGAGGAATCCATAATTTCACTAGTGGCTCGAAATAGTGCATGATATATTTGTTATCCTTCGCATAATCATAATCATCACAAAAATAAATGATTTCAATTAAATTAAAGAAAAATATAAAGAAAAACAAAACATTGATCATGGAACCATCACTGGACTGACTATATTCTGTTTGTGACACTGACCCCCTTTGCGCAATAGTCCTAGCGCAGAGCGCGTATTGCGCTATCTTTCCATTCATGGTTATGCGCCTTAACAACTAATGCGCACCCAAAGGCAAAACGCGCGCATCAAAGTGAGTAATTAACCTGCTTTACATACTACACACGTGTAATTGTATGGATAAAATTGTTATTCATACATTACACATACAGCTAGTGCAGTGCACACCGCGGCCGATTGTTAAATGACGAATTAGTGTCACGACCCAAAAGGACAATGATGTACAATGTGCACCATTGTCGTATTTTAAAAATTTGAATACCACTACGTTATACATGAAATGCATCTCTAGAATATTCGTTGGAACTTATTGATATTCACGGGTGAAAATATGCTGTATTTCTTTTTAAATAACTCTTTGAGAAATCTCGTCGAGCATCTTTCGCAAGCTCAAACAAGACCTCTGCTCGCAGGGAAGTTCTATAACACGCATCTCTATGGGCTCAATATGATCACCCGGCATCTATGACGTCATTCATGGAATAGCAATTTATTATATCCTACATGAATGAAATCCTGTTCGACGTATGGTCGCCATGGAACCGCTCTACGTCATGGCTACGGTGTGTCTAATTGCTACGGCGAACCTAGAAATGAAAAAAGTTATAACTCTGTGCTATAATCCCATGGCAACCCCTGCGGCCTTTAAAAGATAGGGATATATGCCCTAGGGCGACCCTGAGGCCACCGCAAATCCTCTGCGGCCGCAGCAAGTATCTCTCGATTTTGGGGGCCTAGGGCCGCCGTATCCTAGCCGTAGAGCAAATGTGACTGAGGCATATGTAATACATTACCGTAAAACTCTGTGTATAAGGCACACTTTTTTTCCGTCGGAAAATTTTCAAAGTGGGGGGTGCACCTTTATAAATACACAGGTGCACCAAAAAAAAATAAAAATAAATAAATAAATAATAATAGTTACATTTTTTTTTTTTTTTAGGGACACCCTGTAGTCATGTTCAATGCGTATTACACTGTTCTAGGACATGACAAGAGCTTGATGTGAGGGGAACATTTAATTTTTTAAATACCTTTTTCCTACATAAATGATAGTGGTTAGAAAAAAAATACAAGTTTTTTAAGCAGTTACACTGCTACTAATTGATTATTCAAATGTTCGTGAGTAGCAGCACTCATTTAATATTCAATTTTCTAACCAGTGGTTATACATTTTTCTCATTAAAAAAAGTTATTAATGAATTTAGTATTTTACATATTGAGTGAGCATTGTTATGTAATGAATATATGGCTCTGGTTTTTTTAAAGGTGCCAAAAGGCTTAATGGCACTTTGAGGGCCTGTATTTTTAAAAACATACTGAACTGAAAACTTATTTTTGTATTTTCTTATAGCATCCACCTAGATTGATCTCCCATACAGTACCTTAACGAAAATATTTGGACTTCCCTTTATATAGGTCAGATAACCCTAAAGGGCCAATTGTTAACGGAAATTTGTCAACCAAAAATGGGTTCAATTATGTTCAGGTATAAAAAAACACTAACAGATTTTTTTGTTTTTTTATTTGTTGATAATTATGAACGAGTGTGAGTTAAACTTTCAGAAAATTAACGGCGCTTAATATGTAAAGTAATATTTTGACAGTACAATGCCATCAAAATTGGTGTTTCGGACGTTACATCCTCCGTTAACAATTTAACCCCTCATTACCCCTACCAGTATCATAATTTATTGAAATGATATCAGTATGAAAATTGAACTAACAGTTTCCTCATCATATTGCCTAAAAGGGAAATGACTGATTTCTTAAGCCAGCGATAAAAAAAAAAAAAAACATGATGAAATGCACACATGCTCTCATTTTCCGTAAACAATTTTGTAACGTCCGAAACAATATTTCTTTAGAAATAATTTTTAAAAGGGGGATAAAACAAACAATTATTTATCTCAGTTTTGAAGAGACTTGATGTACCTTCCCATCACAGAAAAACAAAATGCAATAACTTATTGTATTATGATTATATCTTTAAAGTTAACTTTCCGTTAACATTTGAAACAAATGTAACGTCTGAAACCAAAAATGTAACTTATAAGCTCATAAGTCACAGGAAAGGGCACATTATATGAATCAATCATCATAATATAAAATAGTATTCATTTTGAAACAAATTTACACATGAATTGGGTAATTAATTGCCAAAACAAATGTTTGAGATCAACCAATGTAAACAAATGTGTTTCGGACGTTACATGGGGTAATTGTTAAGTGTTAACACAAAATTGATATTTTATTGCATTTATTTTCAAAATGATAATATATGGTTATTATTATTCATTTAGATCATGTAAATGAAACATAATCAGCAAAATACATGATGCTTTAATAACATTTAGATGCTTAGTCTGCCCCAAATCCACATTTTCACCAATTTTTCATCGATTTTTCTCAGCTAATTTGTAACCACTAAAGATTTACAAGACACTTGATATAGGGCAATTCCAAGCAAACATTGACATAAGCACCCATTTTTCAAATTCGTCGAATCATAACATATTTGGTATCAAATTAAAGCTTAAAGATTAAACTATTCAGAAATGCATTTTGTTCAAAAAATTTGTTGGCGTAAACTATTATTTCATAGGAATTAATTAGCATAAATTAATTTTCAATTATTTTCACAAAATATACTTTTAAATATTAAGCTTAAAAGAGCTGCAAAAATAGGTTTTCATAAAATTTTCTTTCAGTGTTGGTACTAACATTACTTCAATTTATCAGATAAATATCTATTTTGGCATTTTCACTCTTTGTTCTGCTTCAGTGACTTTTTCATTTATAGTCATATATATGTCACGCTGTTACCCTAAAAACAGGTATTTTTAATATTTCTGGAAAAATATGAATGGGAATGAAATTATTTTTTGTTTCTTCTTCATTCACCCATAGGGCTATATTATGGATGCTAAATAGCAGCATTATCTTTTACCACTAATTAATCTAAGCAATATCAATTTGGTCACGCTGTTACTTTTTGGGTAACAGCGTGACGCAACCTACTTTTTTTTTGCAATATCTCAAGAATGGTCGGATGGATTCTGTTCAAACTTTGTACAAGACATGCATTCAGAGGTATAGATTATCTGATACATTTTGGGGCCATGAGGTCAAAGGTCAAAGGTCACAGCTAATTAATATGCAAAAAATATATTATTCTCAAGATATTTCAAGAATCCTTGAAGGATGACATGATAATTAATACTGGTATGCGTTCAGTGAAGTAGATGACCTGATTATAGAATTTGGTCATGGGGTCAAAGGTCAACAGGTCAAATTATTGTAGTTTATTTTTTATCTCACAAAAAAATGCCAGAATTAATGTTAGAAAGAGTACTGTAGATAGAAGAAAATTCTATGAAAATGTTTGGAGCACAGGTCAAAGGTCACTCGGATAATTACCAATTTAAACACAAAAACTTACTGACATTGAAATCATGTTACATGAAACAAATCACTTGTAGATATGCACTGTGCCGACATAAAATTAAACATTTGTATGCTAATTTGAGAAATAAGGTCAAAGGTCAGATGTCAAAGGTCTAATATTTCATTGTTGCAATTAAGTTTGTATTTTGGGTTTGATATTTGATGGTTCCTCAAACTAAATTATGAAAAAGATAAGAATTTCAATTTTGTCCAAAAACATTTTTGATCAATAGAGGGTGCTAGGCTGCAAATTTGTGTCATGCGAACCATCATTACAGAGCATCTGGGTTATATTACCCATTCATCTAGTTCTGTATAGATTCTGGATGACTACATCAAAATTATATAATCTTATTCATCTCATCAATATCTCCCATATATATAACATGTACAATTCAGAGGTCACGCTGTTACCGTCACGCTGTTACCGTGCACAGATACGTTTATGATATCATATTTACTATGAACATTGGATTTTTTCTACATTTTTATTTGGATGTTCTAGCTTGATGTCTAGTACAAAGAATCAATGTGACAAAATTGCAAAATGTTCCTGTAGTTCACAGAGTTTGCTTAGTTTCTTGCCATGTAAGAAACCCATGTCTTTTTGCCGTCACGCTGTTACCGCAGATATTGATATTCATAATTCATAATTTAGTGGGAATTTGGATTTTCTTTCCTATTTTAAATAATTGGTAGGATAGTGGTAACAGATGCATATCAAAATTTGGTTCTGGACATTTTTATTTTGTGAGTTATTTAGACTTTCATCATGAGAAACACCCTCCTACCGTCACGCTGTTACCTTGGAATTGCCCTATAGTGAATGATATGACTAATCTACTTGGAACAATAACCTTTCTTTTGTGGAACTGAAACACTACCTGCTGCAACAACTCCTGTATTTTGTTTACCATTTCCAGAATATTTTGTATGGTATTGTGAGCTCGTTTCGGACGTTACAAAAATGGTGTTAACACACATTTTGATTGCACAAAAAATTCAATTTGGAACATTTAAAAAAGTATTATCTACATTTTTCATGATCTATATGCTTCCTGCTCCAAGCAAAAGTGTTTTGAAAAATAAATTATCAGTTATTTGTCTTTGGGAAGGAACTTTTATTTATAAAATGTGAGGAATTGCTATTTTTGCCCCATAATTGTTCATGTTGTAAAGTACACACAGAACTACATGTATACTGATTTTGTTTTTTGTATCACATCAAATGCATTATTAGGTTGATTGCCTTTATAATGTTCTATAAGAAACAAATGTTATGTCTCTGTTTCATTATTCATTTAGTGGAAATATAGACATTTTCATTAACAGAGCCTTTTAGTGGTATACAAAAGTACAGTATAACTATGCTAAATTTACTCAAAGTTGCAAAACATGTTTTTTTCATATATACTTAAACTTGATAAGAAGAAAATAATCTGCGTTGATCCACATGTTTTACTGACACTAATTAAAATGTTAATCATTTGTATTTAAAAATTCCACATGTTAAAACAAAAGTTAGTTTTGAAATACTATGGCATATGCCATGTAAACTATAGGTACAGTACATGTACACCAAGATAATTCCTTATCTTATTCTTAACCCGTTGAGGACGAATTGATTTTGGTATGACACGCATTCTCCATAGACTCAAGCCCGAAATATTTCGGGACCAGTCCTCAACGGGTTAAGGCAATTTTCAGAACATTACTGGTTTATGATCAATTACATTTTTGCGCAAGTCAGCTATGTTTGAAAAATGTAACCATATCTGCTGGAACAAATACATTTTCTTGACCATAACCTTATGGGCAATTCCACGGTAACTGACGTTACAATGTAGGATTTTTACAACTTTGTTTTCATTGTAGTTATGTAAATAAAGATACCTGGGGGTTATAATTTGATACAGGTATATAGTTGATAAGAGTGAAGAAATAAGTATGAATTTTTTCACCAAAACTGCATTTTTTATCGAACAGCGAGCAAAAATGTGTCGGTAACTGACGTTACGCAAAAAAGACATGCAAAATCATGGTCTTGAATCAAAGTGTAATATCTCATGTCCCAGACCTGCTAGAATGATGAGTTTGATGTGACATCATCCCTGGGTACCCAGGAACAGATGTACAAAATATAGAATAATTAGCACCATTTCCCTTTATGCTATGATAACTTTACTGAAGGTATGTCGGTAACTGACGTTACGTAACTGACGTTACGGTTACACTTCCCATAGGCTCAACACATGAAAAATCATGTGTTGGAATCAGTTTGAAATATTTCATGCCCTTAACTTGTTAGAATAATTTTTAGGGTATGGATAAATTCCTTGGTCCATCAAGAACATATATACAAATAAAAGGAGAACTTTGTCCATTTTTTTTTTTATTCGGTGGAAAGTTTATTGTGAGCATGCTGGTAACTGACGTTACGGTAACTGACGTTACAATGCTTTGTCTATGGGGTTTACATGAAACTGATTTTATCACTGTGTTTACACTGCATCAAGAATGATATCATACTAGTGGAATGTCAAATACTGATATCAACCTAGCAAAAGATCAAACAATGGGAAATCGGGACCTATGGGGCTAATTGACGTTTTACATGTGCTTTACCTATGGGTGGTAACTGACGTTACACATGTAAATTAGGTTTAGGTTGTAGAACCAATTTGTTGATTCCTCATGAATCATACCATACCAGTCACATGTTTAATATTAAATATATTAACTATTAAGATTCAAAACAGTGATTTATCAATGATTTGGAATGGATATGGGGTGTGGGGATCTAAGGGCCAAGTCCCTTTGCCCTTTCACAGAAATAAAGAGAGGATTTTGCCTTTTTTACACCACTTTATTAACAAAAGCAGATAAATTAAGGGCTTTCCATCCTATTTGCCCATACTGGGAGATAAAAATTACAGGGAAACAAAGGGAAATTTAACTTAAAATAAGATTTGTATAATCCATGATTTTGGTAACTGACGTTACATCCCCTACATCACAATGTTTAGTCTTTTGAAAGAACTTTAAATACTGATTTACATGATAATAACTGGCTTAAACAATTTAGCAAGTGCCTCCTGAAGGTTTATGAATCTTTCAATTATCATTGTTCCCTTGGTAAATCATGTTACATTATGGTAATTGATGTTACATCATGGTAATTGATGTTACATCATGGTAATTGATGTTAAATCATGGTAACTGACGTTACATGGTAACTGACGTTACACACTTTGAAGAGCCAATTTTTGCCAATGGTATGTGGGCATCCCAATTTTTGTTGTATTGATAGAAAGAGAGTTGGTCAAAGATTACAAATCTCAAGTAGCATCCCATATATCACCTTCTTTGTGGAATAAATTGAACAAATCCTTGTTTTTGGTAACTGACGTTACATCCATTATGGTAAACTGAGCTAATCAAGATTTTTGTCAAATTCAATAATCAAACCAGCAAATTTTGTTCATGCCACTTGGTAAAGTGTTATTCTGGTAACTCTTTTCATGTGAAAGTTTATCAATTGAAGCAATGGTTTAGTAGATTTACTGATAGCAAATTGTATGTGAATTTATCTTTCTCATCACCTAAATTTCTACTTTTATACTTTGATGGCCATTTTGAAGAGAAAAAAATGGCCGTCTTTGAAAAAAAATTATGGTTCCTAAAACTTCAACTCATGTATTATTAAAAAATATGAGTTGTTTAGACCAAATATGATTTTTTATTTGTGGCATCCATGTCCCTTATGTCGTGGAATTGCCCTTATGTGGTACATACAAGTGTAACCTACTGTACATGTGCCATTATAACTTGAATTTGACGTTTTGCTAATATCATATTGATCAGTAATGCATTTATGACAGTTATTCTAATTTTCGATAATAGTTTGATAAAATTAGTTTGAGCTTCATGTTTTATCAAAATAAGAAAATGGAAAATTCAAATCATATACAATGTATGTCATTGTACAATTTACATATACTTTTATCTTTTGTAAAATGATGAAGGAAACTCTGGAAAGTCACATCGATCATCCTTTGACTGTATACAACCCTCGAAATTAACTTTTTTTGCTGGTGGCCCGGTCGGGCCAGTAAAATTAGTATTTTTCCAATTTTGGTGGCCCGAAACCAAAATCTACTGGCCCGAAAAAAATAAGGAAAAACAAAAGTAAAATTAAAACAATAACCATATTCATAGTTTCAGGGTACTGGGCAATGTTTAGCCTCATTTGTTACTGTATTCCAATGCTCGAAATTATCTTTTTTTCTGGTGGCCCGAAAATAAAATTTACAAACAAAGAAAAACAATGGTCATGACTACTTGGTCATTAATTGGTAAATTATGGAAGTTATGTGTTAAAATTACCACCATCATTAAAGAAATCCATCACTGAATAAACAAAACAAAACCTAGAATCGAGCAGTTTCATCTAAGAGTCATCAACTGATGAAACTAAGCTCTTTTCCATGTACGATTTTGTTATTTTATGGTCCATAACATCTCCAACACAAAAAAACACACATGGGACTGAGCATAGCTAAGATAACTTTTCAAATCGGGAAATGAAATCACTTAAATCTTTGTTATTTTACAAGCTAAAATAATTCCAAGTAGTCACAAGTCTCTACCTTGTAAAAATGATTCTTTCTAATACCTTCAAAAATATGAATAATGATCCGAAAGATGAAATTATTCCCCTTTATTGACGGTATCGCGGACGGTATCGCAAAGGCAAGCACACTGCACTTTGCAATATGAATGAATGTGAAAAGTTAGACATGTGTTTTGATAGGTCTTAGTATGCACACATACTCCCTCTGTGGATTGGTTGTTCTATGTTTATATTCTACATGTTGCAAAGGCTTCCAGGGGGTGTGTGGGAAATTAAGAAAACAGCATAAGCATATGCTTTTACTTTTAGTCATTACACACCTCTGGAAGTTGTTTAATTTTACCATGATTTATCATGCAAGAAGTAGATAATTCAAGGGAGAGTGTTCATATGAGGAAATAGCACATATTTGTAGGCATAAATAAGGATTAATTCAACTAGCGCAAGTGCGCTTGCGACTTTTTATGTCCGTCCTTTTCATTTCTTGCAAATATTTAAATCACAATTAAAGTGTTTTTAAGAGGTGTCAAACTTGAGATTCATATTCCTTGATGTTGTCTTCTTATGGTTTAAACATTTGGTGGCCCGATCGGGCCACCAAACTTTGGCATTTTCATGTTTTTACTGGCCCGACCGCAACTTTTACTGGCCCCGGGCCATCGGGCCTACGCCAATTTCGAGCGTTGCTGTATATTAATAACAGTTTCTAATTACATGTAATATTTGTACAAAATCTTGGATTTTGTCTATCAATATGGACTTCATTCACTATCCCTTTCGTTGGGAGTTCAATTAATGCACATATTTATGGGTTTTGCTTGCAAAATCGTGCAAACAAAGCGAGTTAAGATATGTTTTGAAGTGATGTTAACACCATGTAACGTCCGAAACAAAATAGGGTATGTCATAACATAATGCAACTTTACTACAATAAATTACAGATCACAATTCTCAAATTGTAGTTATTGTAGTACTAGGTACACAGTACTTCATAATTTCACTAAAACCCTTAAAATTGTCTCTACTTTGGAGATCTGAACATATAATTATATATAAATCAAGTTTACATGTACTGTACTGTACTATAATGTCTATGGTTGATAGAAGACCCCTTTCTGTGCTATGAAGTTAATTTGACCATTTCAAAGAAGAATTTGGATAGATTTACATCTAAACATATATTTTCTGTATTTAAATATTCCAAAATAGCAAAGATTTAAACCACAACTGGTCATAGAAGTGTTAAAAAAGGGTAAATGTTAACAATGTGTAACGTCCAAAACACATACAAGAATCAAATTTGAATTTTGTTTGCAAGTGTCTTGCTCCAATTTTATATCATGTAAATATGTCCTATCATGTATTGTTTCCATACAATAAGTTTGAACCAACAACAGTAAACAAAATTTGCATTACAAAAACTTCAAATTGCAAAATTCAAATTTTAAGGCTATTTTTCACTTTAAAATGACCTAAAAACTAAAATTTAAGAAACAGAAGCCCCGAAAATGGCACACATGATGTCAGAAGCCCACTTTAATTATTTGTATTATTTGTAATGCCATTTGGAATAGTAGGATTTTAGTATGGCAATGTGAAAATATATCATATTTTTCTTTTAAATATAGGAAATCCTAAATGTCCATAGATATTTCGCAGAATTGGGGATAGATTAAGCCCAGATATTTATATTTCACGTAAATGTAAGTTGTGTCAATGTTAAAAAAACATGTTTGAAGTTAGTTCACTTAATTTCAATTTTGACCATGTTGGTTGACACATTTGGCATCTTTAAAAAAACCAGTGCCATATGTATATTCATGAGCAACAGTGTTATTGCTCAATAAATGTGCAATTTTTGTAATAACCACTATGTTTTAGAATGCTACATTAAACATTAAGCCCTTGTTATGCCCTAGAACAGTGATGTTAGCATTCCAACAGCACTAAAAAAAAAAAAAAAAAAAGTTGGGGGTGCGCCTTATACACGAGTGCGCCTTATACACAGAGTTTTACGGTAGTACAGACCAAGGATGTGACTAGTAGTACTGTGGAGGTGTACCTCCTTGTACAGACCTTCAAATTTTCTCAGTCGTTCTACATACATGTAGAATTTGATTGGAATTGAACCTTCCCATTTCTGCCGTGAGCATGGCTCCCTCTCTCAGTTCAAATACATGTGCAGACTTACTTACCTAACAGGATTTGTCAATACAATGCTGTATCCTGGTTTTATGTTTACCATTGATTGACTAAGCCTAAGTTTTGGATGATAAGCTGAAAAAGTCCAGGCTAGAGTAGGGTTCAGAATATTTCTGATTGTAAAATAAATATTGGTTTAGTACCTTTTGCGTCCTGTCGGATTCCTGTGTTCCAATGATAACAATTATAAAGATCTTTTCGCAAATGCAGATCTAGATATTCATCTACTTAGAAATATAGGTTTTGTATTTGTTGTTTTAACATTTGTTTATAGAAAATTTTGTGAATTAAAAACAAGAGATGGTAATTTCATATTTATTTGTGCAAGATGTGCTTTTATCATCCCATTAAATATCAATATAGTTATCCCAATTTAGCAATTCATGTAATATGACATGAAAATGAAAATACTCTGAAATGAAATGAGTTGCCAGAAGGAGTCCGCATGTCAATCACTTCAGGACCCTCCAGCCCATGCATATGTACATTGTAGGGAAGCTCCCGCCAGCATGTTACGTTTGCGCACAGAAACTCTAGGATCCATTGGTGCGTGGGCGTCCAGTGCATGCAGCGTATCATTACCATACGTGTGGATGTACCCATATATCACAACACACATCCACATCCACACACACAACCATACTCGGGCTTCGAGAAAGAAAAAAATCACACTCATCAACACACACAATACAAGAGATAGTGTATTTGCACTCACACTCGAAGCTGGTGAGATATATTACAGGGATTTACATGCGCCAGGCTAGTAGACGTTTCTATCTGATTGCTCGATCTTGCTTGGCTCAAACTCAAGGCTCTACTGCATGGCACTGAATTGAAGTGGGCAGACTTTGGTGGAAGTGGGATAGATCGGAATAATTTGTGTGACTGCCATAGTCTGCAGTTTGCCCAGCATAGCTGGTAATATCGTCAGCCCGCTGCCGAGACTTGAGTGGACATAATTGTAAGGATGATTGATTCTCTGAGTGTGCCAATCTCTCTGGATTTATGTGACTTACTCTTTTGATGGTGTTACTCATTTTGTTTTGACAATGGATCACGAGGTATGTTTCTGATAATGTATCTATTTTTTATTAACAATTGACTTGTATGATTGCAAAACAAACTTTTTAGTAGAATCATAAATTACATTTATGTCTCTATAGACTCTATTCATGGAGTAAGGGCATGTTTTTAGTTCAATGTTCATTGTTTGGACTAAGATGATCTACTCTAATGATGTATTTTGGTTTATCTTAAATTTAGACCAAAAAATTATTTTAAAAAATTGACAATTTTAGCCAGATTTTAACATACATTTATAATTGTTTCATACTCCTACTCCAGGCAATATGTATCTAAGTTGAGTAGTAGTTCGCTTCAGGGAAAACAAATAATATTCATTTTTCAGGGGCTACTTTTCAAGCTTTCCTGCATGAAAATTACACTCTAAAATTTGTTTTGGGTTGAACTCTATTCAAATTTATGGGGTCTCTTTTATAATTTTGGGGGGCTCTTTTTGGCATTTCGGAGGCGAATTCGCCCCGATCCCCTCTGTATTTTTTTGTTCAGTTGTATAAATAGAGGACTTATCTGTAGTGATTGATGCATGGACCCTACAAAGATACATTACAATCTAGCAGTTTCATCAACTTTAGTGCAAATATTATTACTTGTTTTGTATGATTAAAATTTATTTTGTTTTACTTTTTTGAACAGAGAACTTCATCATATTTAAGTAACAAATAGTACATTAAACATTTAAAGGTATACGGTAGTACAGTTTTGGGAGGACACTTCAAGAATTAATTTCTCTGTGAAGGTAGTGGGTCCCATATTTATATGATGATTTAAGGGAATATTCATAAGGCCTGCATACATTGTTTTGATAATATATCTTTTGAATAATACTTAAACAAATGAAACATTCACAATGTTTGAGAAAAAATGAAACTTTCAGGTGGCTGAAGGGCAACCTCTTGCATTAAATGCTGCTATTTGAATGAAAATGTGTTCAGCCGACAGGTCATGTTATAACTGTTAATTTTTAATGTCTTGATTTACAACTAACTCTGATTTAATTCCATTAAAATTAAGTTTCACCTAAACTGTACTATCCCTTTAAAATTTAATGAAAAGCAGAAAAATGTAAATTATGCAAATACAGTTAAACCTTTCATAGCAGCTCAACTGCCATTTAACAGGGCCAACAAAAATTGTTCTGTTTTGCAAAGTAAAGCAGTATTATGGAACCTGTCAGGGATGTTACTTGTGTACAATGGGCACTTTTCTTTTTTTCCCTCATCATGGTCATCAATTGTACACATGTGATATATTTGCCTAAGCTGGAAAGGAGACTGAGTGAAATTGCTATTACTCTGGATTTTGTTTACAACGTCAGGTACAGGAAATTATTTAAAAATTAACTTCCTGAGGAAATTGTCAATGTCAATTCATTATGAGGATCATGCCTACTGTTATGCTGCTAATTGAAGGAGATATCATAGTCTGTAGCTGTAGGGAAGATATTGATCAAATTGCTGTAAACACAGGATGCCGACTTACTGCATTACATGGTGTGAAAATTGGTGTTGTGAAAATTCCATGTCAAAAGATTATCATACGGCAGAGTAATTCAGAGCAAAATGCATGTTGCTATTTGCTAACACATTGCCATTACTCTGTACACAGTTGAAATGATCCTAGGGATTTTTTCAAATCAAATCAAATCATAAATATTTCAATAGCAAAGAGACAATTTGAAAAATAACAAAAGCTGGTTTCATACTTATGTAATATGTTACTAACCAGTTAAGGGCCCCCAGCAATAGTTGCAATTAATTGCAAGTCAGAACATGTGACTAAATGTGCAAATGTACATTTTTTCTGTCTTGCAATTAATTGCACTTTTACAATCAATTGCAGATCTTTCTACAGGACTGATTTATTTTGCTAATAACATGTATTCTCTAATCTCCATAGACCCACGCCCGAGTATTGTGGGGTGCAGTCCTGCATGGGTTAAAGGGACTAAGTAACATTGTCCAAATCCTCAAAATAAAATTCTAATTTTAGCGGTTCCCTTATACCTTGTTGTATTCGTATTAACAATAAAATCACAGGACAGGTTTCGGTTTTTCAAATTTCACTTTCGTTACAAAGATATGTATGATTGAAGTATTCAGATAAGAAAAACTCTGGGCGAGTTTTTCTTCTACAGGTGTACAAAGTGAGTGCAGTGAGTTACTGAATATCACTTTACATTTTCGCTCATTACTTGGCCATACAATGTCCATTTGACTTGAAATGTTCACACAATACCCTGTGGACATATGAGATAACAACAATATACATTGCATTAACCATTCATCACTTTTTGCACATGTCAACAAAGTTACTAGATCCCTTTAAGTAATAGAGAAAAGAACCAGACATGAAAGAACCAATAGTGATGCAAGTGAATTTGGTTGATTAAGACACAGTGTACTAAATCTATACTTTTCAGTAATATACCAAACAACAGTGGTTTTTAAATCTTTGTATTTTTAACAAAAATCTCTTAGGATGGGTATATTTTCAAAATTAGATGCTAGCAACTCAGCATTCAAAAATGTATGCTACAAAAACCTACAAGCACTGTTATAATGATTATAAATGCTGGATTGGTCAATATAGCCATCTAGTTGAACAAAATTGGCATTGAATGCACTAATTGTACATACCTGTATGCATACTGTGGAAAGAGAAACTAAAAGTGAAATAGGAAGTACATGTAGACTTTTTTTATAAGTGTGATGTAATATACTTAAAGGGAACAAACACCCCATAATAATATTATGAAAGGTGACATTTTTTGTAGTCCATTCCAACAATAAGGTAAACAAATGGGTTTCCAGACAAATTATTTAATTGGAAAACTCCTTACCATATGTAATTAAGTATACATTGTTCATAGGTCTGCAGACGTATGCGTGAATAGAATTGGCGCACTCACAGACGTTTGGCGCATACTGAACCATGAGGCCTTGATGGTTCCGTAAGTGTTGGACATTAATTGTATAATTTATAAATAAATGACACAACCCTTTGGAAAGTGTTGGACATCTATTTAATATCAATTAAATGTACCAAAACATACAAGCCTGTTTTATTATTTGCATGGTGGTCCCCTTTAAATCTATTGTTAGGTCAGCTCTGCAATGATTACTGTATGTGGAAAGAGATACTAAAAGTGAAATAGGAAGTACTTAGGCTTTTTATAAGTGTGATGTAATATTTATATCTATTGTTAGATCAGCACTGCAATTTTACACAAACTACTGGTACAAATTTATAGCAAATCTATAAAAAAAAACAAAAAAACATTTTGTTTAATTTCGATGACCAATGATACAGACCAGTACGTGCATTGATTTACAAAGTGCTCAATAAAAAATAGTTTTCTTGCACTTTAAAACCACAAACTTCTCGATTTTTGGTTTTGCTTGATGTGGACAAAAATCTTTATAACAGTGCAGTTAACTTACATTTTCTACTTTCTAACATTTGTCATACTACTAGATCAGTAGATGGACACTGCAAACAATCCTCAAAATCATTCCATTCTGCCTTCGCATTGAATTTTGTTTCATCTTGTACAATGCTGTGAAAAGTAATCAATAATAAGGTTTGCATTCTACATCCATGGGTGTATTTCATGTGATGTATTCAATTAACAACTAGCATTGACAATGTAATGAAAGAATTATTCATTCGTATAATGCTCTCATGTGCATACTTACAGTACATGTACTTGTAATAATAAAGAGGTTTATTTCTTTTTATCTATGTGCACCTTATTTATAATGTGTAACTTGTGCACTTGTATACTATTAAAGGGATAGTTGAGTATTGGTCAAACTTAACTTTAGTAACCAAAACCTGCACCATTACGGTACAAACTAATAGTTATAACTCCACCATGCTCGAAAAGTATACACAATTACAAACAACAAAGTAAAACCCCTGTTATCATTCAAAAAGAGCCGTTACAACTCGAGAGTCAAATTAAATCTAGACTGAAAATTAATATTGTTTATGCACGCTAATTGTGCTTAAAATTATACATATGATACGGTACTTACTAAGGCTGAGTCATGTCGGTAATTGTCGGAACCGGGTCCCGATAAACTTTTACCGGTCGGGAACCGGTATCCCGATAAATTTTTACCGTCGAAACTCGGACCGGTAAAATCACGCAATCGTGCACGCATCGGCAAAATGCACTGTTTGGGACTTATATTGCTCTTTTTATATGCAAATAACATAATAAATACTGAGGCTTTAATGGATTTACATATCAATCTTTACGGGAAAATAGTTACAGTATCCAGAATTAACTCAGTTTCGCATGAAAAGTTTTTTTTTTTTCGAAGTAAATTCATCGTTTGTTCACCATTGCCCATCGCAAGTTCGCAACACGGTTCACAGAAACTTAGCCCGCTAGTCTGGGGGAAACATCACATGTACGATCGCTTGTGACTGTGAGCCACTGCATGCCCTTAAAAAGTGGCTATAAATTAGCCTTTTCGCAATCAACACCATTTTGATATTCTACTTACATGATTTCGAATGGCGTTTGACAGCCGAACAGAAAAAAAAAGAGCCCCGAAACAATGAAAACAACTACTCAAAACATCGATAAAAAACGACTACATCGCTCCAATTCGCTCGTATACCCTGTGTGCAAGTTACGGGGTCTCTTTTCTTGCGCAAGATATCCATCCGCTGGGGACTTCCCCAATTCCTGGCGGATGGATCTTGCCGATAGAGGGCGGACTGGAACATAGTTCCACCGGCCCAGCGTATGAATCTCGCGGAAGAAAAAGAGACCCGTAACTTGCACACAGGGTATACGAGCGAATGGGAGCGATGTAGTCGTTTTTTATCGATGTTTTGAGTAGTTGTTTTCATTGTTTTGGGGCTCATTTTTGTTTCTGTTCGGCTGTCAAACGCCATGAAATCATGTAAGTAGAATATCAAAACATTTTTAAATGGTGCAAATGACCAAAAAACGTATTTTGAGCCACTTTTTGAATGCACTGGCTCATCAACTGGATCATACAAAGATCCATCAGACAACTCCCCTGGAGTATCGGACTAACATTGTGTGCACATCCGCCGACAATATCGTTCAAATGACTAGCAATTTTGCGCTTCCTGTTCAATTTCTGACTGTCAAACGAAGTAATGAACCAAGAATTTCTCGAAAATAACCACTCTTTAAAGTAAATATATCAATTGCCCCGTTTTTATTTGAATTCCGCTACATTATTGTGATAAACTTAATTTCTTTTTTAACATTTTATTTTTTTTATTTTTTTTCGGGGCACTGTTTCCCGATATACCGAACCGGGTCCCGATTGAAACGGTCGGTAACCGGTGTGATCGACCGAACCGACTCAGCCTTAGTACTTACCACCGATTCATTCTCCAATATGTGATCCAACTATCGGTTGGATTAAAATTATGGTTTTTCGCTCCATTCCGCTAAAAATCGATGATTTATGCGCCTCCTCGACTTCTCTCCGTGTGTTAGCGCGAATCCGAACAGATTTTGAACGAAAGATGATCGCGATGGCCGCCGATGCGAATGGCGAACGGCGCTTGCGATACACATTGTACATGCGCGGTAAGCATAGGAGGACCTAGAAAGCTAGCGCTTCGCGCTAGCATTCTCTAAAAGTGATAGCCGGACATCAATCACTTTTATATAATATTTTGAAAGCAAATTTCACAACAATGAGAGCATTTGAATGGGAATTATTATTTCCCATGATTTTTTAAATGATCTTTCACATGGAATTGAAATCAACCAAATCAGTTACAATTAATTTTGGGGAGGGGGGGGGGGGGGGGGGGGACTTCGGAAAATACCAATACTCAACGCTCCCTTTAATGTTTGCATTGTTCATGGATGTATATCAGTTAAAGTTAAGCAAATGGCCATGGCATCATAAAGAAACAATTACATGTATTTAGTGAGCTCCCTTGTGCATGCTCAAAGATAATAGTGAAGGGGAAAAGGGGTTTATTTCTTTGATCTTGTTACACCTTTCTTGTGGTTTGCCTGTCTATTCAAAGCACAAGTACTTGATTACCATTATGCAGGATACCATGCACTGAGCTATTCAGCATACATAATGGGATTTACTGATCCAGGCTCAGTCATTGTTACTGCATGAGGGGCTTCCATTGAATTAGCTGGTGCACTGTGAATAGGCAACCACACTCTGCCACATGTCTGTGTTTAGTTGCAACAAATGAGGTATTGATAAAGGGTTAATTCAGGCATAATGTGTGGCTTTCACAGAGCTTTATATGCCTAGATGGTAATAGACAGACAGACATACAAGAGGGGGTGGACTTTATGCACAAATGTAGCTTCTTATAATTTTGAAAATGATACCATACATAAAAATGTTTGTAACATACAGTTATAAACTACATAAATCTAATAATTTGTTCAGGAAGCCTGTTGATTATCATAATAAATGTACATCTTGTGACATATAATTAAGGGGACAAATACATTTTTGACATGAGCTCTTTTTATTCCGTTTGCTTTCTGAGTTCATCTAGGTAAATTACACTTGGCTGAGCCTCCATGTATTTTGTTTATGTCACTGAAGAGTTGCATTGGATCCATTTGTTTGTAAGTCCTGAAAGGGAGAAGTAAAGAGATTCAACAGACTGAATATTGTATCTCTTGTGATTTGAAACATCTTCATTACATCTCACAGAAAATTACTCCCAAGAAATTACAAAAAAAGAACAACGTTGTTAACTGATATGCCAAACATACATATGTAGCAAAATAGGTAATAAGTCCTTAGGGCAAATGCAGTTGAGACAGCGATCTATTTTACTGGAGTGGAGATATTTTACTCCAGTATTTGAAGAGAGTTGTTCTGTGTACATTAGGTTGATACGAAACAGGATCAGCACCTCTTTTTTGTGTACTATGCAGCTGCCTTCTTTAAAGGGATTGTCTGCCTTTTACAAATCGTCTGAACAGTTTCCAGTAGACAGTTGAGGGTGAATTTAACACCCACATACAATTTACAACCCTGTAATTTGGATTTTACAATATCACCGCAATGCGCCGGCAGCTATTGTGAGCGAAATTTTGCATGGGCAAAGCCGCGCAATCGAATATAAACAACGTTCTGTCACTTATATTATTTTAAGGTCTATGACTCCACAAAAAAGGGATTTCAAGCCATAATTTTTTCAGGCAAGCTGTTCACTGACATTTTCTTTATTTATAAGACAAAAACCTCGCAACTTTTGAAATTTGGCTTGCAAAAGGTGGACACTCCCTTTAATACTGCCTTCTGTAAACCCTAAATGATAATTCAATCATCATGTCAGAGAAACCTAATTAATGCATTCATCATTGATCAGCTTGAAGGGGTTATAATATCTGCTGTGTTGGTAATTGACTCATCATGCCCCTGTACATGTACATGAACTTGTAGTTCTAATCATCTAGCCATCTATCATATTTCTTTAAAGTTTCAACCCAATTTTCTAATAATAAGGACATGTCATATTTTAAGGAGACGTGTGGTTAGACCGTGATGACTGTTTTCACCACTGAAGTGATTTTTTTAATGACATTTTATTTTCATTTGCTCATAATTGTACAGGTTATACAAATGGAGGTATTATTTACGTACATACTGGAAACAAAAACATGCCATTAAATTAATCTTTTGGGGCAGTTTGTTTAAAATGAGCTAAATTGTCTTTTAGATCTGTTTTATTTCCATCGAATGGGCAATACAAAAAAAGAAAATCATAACTTCTATACACGTAGTGCTCAAGTACTTAGCAATTTGTAGGGTATGTGAAAGGTCAGTACACAAATGTCATCATAGTATTTGACTTCCTCCTACGTGCGCATGGGATTCATCAGCCATTTTAAAACTTCCATGCTATGAAGTTCTGTAAACTTTGTAAATTGAACATACGTGCATGGTGCACGCACCCTGCATCACACCAAATTTAATATCAATTTGTCTTTTAAGCAGGAATAGCAGTTGGCCCTACATGTAGTATGTACATAAAAAGTACATGTATGTATTTTACACATGTATGTCTTTTATTTGTTTTGGCACAATATTATATCTTATAAGAATTAAACATTTACAGAAAATTAAATTTATTAAAGGGAACTCATAACTTTTGTTGACATGTCTTGTGATACAGATAGCCTTGAGGAAAACTGCATTAAAGTTTACAAGAACCAAATCATTCCATGAAATGCATTTTCTTGTCTAGTTCTTAGTCTCATGTTTTTAATTTTGTATAACATGTGCGGTTTTGATACATTGATTGGTTTATTGAACCAATCTGCATTACTCCATAGACTTTGTTCATGACCTAGAACTGTACATAAAGCTGTTGCTATGCAATGGACATATTTTAGTCTCCATGCTCGGTAGCACTGCATGGCAATTGTGCAATAATTGACAGATTTCCATTGTTTACTTGTGTTTACTGTTGAATATTTATTTCATGCTTTGCAAACAATCAAAATCAAGTTGACAAAGAATTGCTCTACTCGAGCGATCATGAATGAGCTAGGTTTATGGCGCAAATTATAATGCGTGAACATGCATTCAAGTTACGGTGCATTGAACATGTGCACCCTAAATTGTAGTAATAATCCATACACGTTCCTGTCTAGTTCTCTTCATTCATTTACTTAATGCTTATCCAGGCGCGTGTACTGAAACCATATCAAGATAATATTGTATTTGTCAAATATGTTGTATCAGGGAGAGTACTGTAATATTAATCTATAGAGAACAGAACGTCTTTACAGGGATCTAGTTAAAGTGTTGTGTAGACACATGTGCACAAACTGATGAATAGTTGATCAAATGTGTATTTCTGTGATCTGATGTCCAATAAGTGATTTGTGAAAATTCCATGCTAAATGCAAATTGTTATTTTTGCTAAATTATTGCTAAATCACTTAAAGGGACTTGGTAACATTGTCCAAATCAAATCCAATTGGAATTCTAGCGGTTCCCTCATACCTTGTTGTATACGTATTAAAAATAAAATCATGGAGCAGGTTTCAGTTTTTCAAATTTCCCTTTCGTTAAAAAGATATTTTCGATTGAAGTGTTCAGATGTTAAATAATCCAACGGATCGCGAAAATCGTGTACAAAGTGAGTGCAATGAGTTTGTGAATATCACTTTGCATTTTTGCTCATTACTCGGCCATATAACGTCCATTTGACTTGAAATTTTCACACAATACCCTGTGGACATATGAGATAACAACAATACATTGCATCAATCATTCATCACTTTTTGCACATGTCAACAAAGTTACTAGATCCCTTTAAACAGTTCAAATGATCCCAGGATTTTTCAAATATAAATTATGTCTCAATGACGAAGAGGAAATTTGAAGATTTTTTTTTTATACTCCTCTTATGGGCCTTGCAAAGTTAAACAAATTCCAAACAACCAAATAAGATTTGGAAGTGGGTGGATGGGTCCAGGGCCATTTTGGATAAAAAATAACAAATTGGAACCCCCCCCCCCCCCCAAATAAAGATTTAGTGTCAAAAACTGCACTTTACTCGTCTCCCGCCACAATAGTGCTGGGACCAATCTTCTCACTTGTGGTCTACTGGTGATGTATGCTTCATGTACATTGTACCAGTCCAACAACATTTTGTTGTACCGTATTTGATGGTGTATTAACCACATGTTTTTACATACCAAAGAACTTCTAAAACGGGGGGGGGGGGGGGGGGGGGGGGAGCGGTTTATACACAGAGATAGAGAAACAAGTTTCATGAAAATACCACATATCATGGCTGTAGCCTATAATATCAGTTTATGTGGAGTAAAAAGCTTGGTATAGGCTTTCCTAATATGAATTATGCTCAATGGATTCAGAAACCAGTATGTGACTTTGTATTAAAACTTTACCAAAGTTATAGGGGAAAGGATTGGATGTGTGTATAGTTTGATTATGTTGCAAAGATTCCCAGCATAGTTTTATCATCTAGAAAATATTTTTCCCCTTCAATGACAACCCAAAGTTGGGGGTGCGGTTAATACACAGGTGTGGTTTATACATGTACACCGGCAAATACAGTATACGTTACTAAAAGTTGTTAAAGGGGACCACCAGGCAAAGAACAACACATTATATGTTTTGGTACCGTTTTGTGATATCAAATAGATACCCAACATTTTGCAAAGGGTTGTGTAATTCATAAACAAAGCAATTCATTTCCACCACTTACGGAACCACTGCTATTTACTGGTTCCATACGGGCCAACCATTTGCGAGTGCGCCAATGCAGCTATTCACGCGCACGTTTGTAAACAATAGATTCCCGGGCAATTCGTTCACTCTGCACGCATTGCAATTCACCGCACACATAGCAGTCTGCGTAATTCAGACCGCATGAACGCATGCTTTAGAATGGTGATGCGTTTCCAATTATATTGTTTTTTTCTGGAAACATATTTTTGTGAACTTGTTGATGGAATGGAATACTAAAGATGGTACCTTTCTTTAATAAGAATATTATTTTTTGGTGGTGGTACCCTTTAAAAGTCATTATATGATGTGAGTTTTCTGTCCATGTCACAGATGGATTTCCAAAAAATAGGGTGAGCTCTATCCAAATTTTATTTGGATGTTTGGATGTTTGGATTTTTAAAAACTAAATGTTGCAAGGCCTCTTATTAAGATGAAAACATCCAAGCATGTAAGAACCACTACAGTTGCTAGTGAGTTTGGTAGACTTGGACAAAGTAACAAGATTTATATCCCCCCCCCCAAAAAAACCCCCAAAACAACAACAACAACAGTTTAACAAAATGTTTTCGAATAAGCCTGCACATAAAGTGCTGTACAAGGATTTTAAGTGTGCATTGGAGTCACACCCGTACTAGAACCCCCATATAATATTGTATCTGATGTTTTCTTTTGAAATGTGTTAAAGGGCAAGTCCAAGCTATTTTGTAACTGTAACGCGCGGGACATCAGAGCGATAAAGAGAGCTTACTCTTATAAGAAATATTGAAACACCAATTTGTTTTACATTTTAGATGCTTTAGAGCAAATTCTATCAAACGGCAAAAAAAAAAAATGAAATTCCCCATGCATTAATAATTTATGCGACTTTTTGCTAGCGTAACGCGCGGGGCCAGAGAAAGTTGGTATTTTTAAACTTTGACTTGGAATGTGAATTCCTCTGAATTTATATACAATATCAAAACATAATTGGTATGGTCTTAATGTGCATCTTGTGCTCTACCAGAATATGAAATTTCATCATCTCAAAACTTTAGAGTTTCACACAGGATCAATTTGAAAAAAGATTGTATTGTAACACGCGGGACATGTAACACGCGGGACATTTTTCTACCATGCGTTTTACATAGGCCCACCCCCCAATTTGCCCTTATTATAGATATATCAAGAATTTGTGCTTGGAAAATGCTCATCTTATGCATAAATGTTCTTTATGACATTTCCTAACAACATTTAAAAACAAAAGTTGCAAAAGCGAATATTTTCTTTGTGTATTTCTTTGTTTTGGGAAATTCTTATGTATTTCTTTGTTTTTCAACTTCTATTTTTACATCTTTTTAAAAAAGAAATCAATTATTCACCACTGTCAAACAATTTTTATCCTAAAATTAATTATTTGCAGTGATTAAAATGAGAAATTATTGAGTTTTTATCAATCCTATGAAAAAACACTTTTTCCATAGGAATTGTACATAAATCACAAAATTATGCAATTTCCAGATTGACTTCCACTTCGAAAAAGTCATGTGCCTTTGTAAGGGTACATATGTTTGTCATGAATTTGGTCTCAAAAGTTGCACAAGACTTCATAGAAAAAACTTGTTAAGTGGCAGGCAAATTTCCTCGCGTGTTACGGAATGATCGTAAATAAGCCAATAGGCCAAAACAAGATTTTCAAAAACCCATTGCTTTACTGTATAGATTGTCCCGCGCGTTACAAAATGTCCCGCGCGTTACAAAATCTAATTATTGATTTATGCTAATTAGGTAAGTGTGATAACTTTTTGTTGCTATGTTATGGATGTCCCCCAAGGTAAATTAGAACTTTGTAGAGTTTCAGAAAAATAAACCTTTTGATTAACGAGTAATCGAAACAATAAGATGTAAAAATGTAACACGTGGGACATGCTAATTTTGGAACGCATCTAATATGCATATTGAATGAGATAACAAGCTGAAAATTATAAACCAACTTCCTTCTGGTAATGACATCAGGTCAAGCCAATAATAAGTCAAGAATCATTAAAAGCATTTTAAATATGATTTAATTTGTCTTTAATTCAGATGTCCCGCGTGTTACGACTATTTACATATTATGCAAATATATTTGATTATTACTACTTATTGGAGACAAGTTTTTAATTTTTGTTTACAAATTATTAAAATTCAATATCTTAGCTTTAAAATGACATCAAGTTTCACTCAATTGGGTGAATATGAAAATTTGCCCCCTTGGGAACAAATACCTTGGACTTGCCCTATACCAAAATCTTAATGGATACACATACATGTACAAGTGATGTTTTTATTATCTTTTATGACTTATATATTTCTCTTCTCCCTTTTAATTTTTCAGAATCATACACGGAGTGTTTCTCCTAGAGCTAAAGCTGATCTTACATTACCTGAGCCAAGGAAGCAATGCAAATCTCCGAAGCAGGGGAGCAGTTTATCTCCACACCATGTGGGAAGCCCTTCAGGGAAAAAGAGACATTCACCATCGATCAGTCCCACTAGCAATGGCACCATGAATGCACTTAGTGTGGACATTACTAGCATCTCTCCTGGTAGACAGTGTTCATCAGACTCCAAACTCACAGTGAAACCACACTCGCGTAACATTCCAGTCTCTAACCATCACAAACGGAAGATAGACCTTGACGATTCATCTCTGATCGAGTCGTCCCTGCCGGGGAATCTTCCCAAGAGGAGGAAACCGAACACAGAGGACATGTGCAACTTTCATGAGACCGAATCTCACCAGCTACATGTTACCAGGAATCAACTCACCGTTGACTGGAATCAGAACGAGAAGAATCTTGTCAATGGGTCTGAAGGGAGACAACGAAGGAGCTTGTCAGAGAGTTCTCCTGACAGTTATAAAGACTCCCACAGTATAGGGAAAAGGCTTTCCCCTAAATTGTCCAACCATTCGCTCACTAACAGCTGGACTACAGCAGTGAATGGTAGTGCGAAAATTCAGAATAATAATAAGGAAGTACATAATGGAAATAGACTTGACAGCACTTCACCAACTTCATGTATGCTACTACACAATGGCTACCTTGTGACTGAATCCTCACCAAAAGGTGAACAGAAAAGGGTCAAATACGAACACAGCATTTCAAACGACTCGGTGTTTGAGGAAAATGGCGATGAGACAAAGGATGATGATAAATTTGAAAAGGTTGACAATGAGGTTGCCTTTAACAAAACATTACTGAAAAATGGCACATCAAATGGAACCACAAAAAGGAGACATTCTTCAGGAAGGACGTCACCAAGAGTTGCTGCAATGTCTAGGGAGGGTGTACCTAAGGGAAGCCTTGCTCTTGATTTAAGCAATGGTTTTGTAAGGAGCCAAAAAGAATCTGTTGCACCAGGCAATTGCCATGTGAGAAAACCAAAGGAAATGGTTGCAGAAAGTGTGGGCAGTGAATCTGTCATCAGCAGTTGCACTGAAGATTCTCTGACTGATGAAGGGAGTTTAGCAGGACGGGAAAGTCTCAGCTCTCCTGACGAAGTGAAGCCTAAAAGGAGGAGGAACAAGTATGCAGGTCTTTTACCGCCCCGTGCTCCAAGGGTAAGACGTGAAGCTAGCTTGACAGCAGAGACAATGGTCCATCTCTTGTTTGAGAGAGATGACATGGATAAGATGCCTTCCAAGAAGAAGCCCAAGACCAGCCAAAGTGAGAGTGCCACAGTGAAGGAAGACCCACCAAGGTTGCAACAGCCTACTGAAACTGTGGTGCAGGATGTACCTGCAAAAGATACTGCCAAAGAGGAGATTAAGGAGAGTAAACCAAAAGTTCAGAGTGCAAAAGTAATTGAGACTAAAGAGGACAATGATGGTTGTTTCACCAAGGTTAAACCTGCAAAGAACCAAGAATCATTAGCCAATGCAGCCAGTATTTCTGGACAGTTAATCAATAATCAGCAGAGCAGTGCAATCCAACAGACTTGTGCCAAGTATGGCAAACTCTTGAAGCCCTCTTGCAATAGAACTCGATCTGTGCCTGCTTCGTGCAGCAAAAGCAACAACTCCAGCAGTACGTACCAATCCCATGCAAAAAAGCAATCTCGTGCATCACATTCCTCAGTGCCTCAGGCGCCAGACCAGTCATTGTGCTCTTGCGATCAAGCTCAGGCTCACAGGAGTATCTCGGAGCCTGCAGCAGACAGCACCTTGGTGAATGCTCTAGCACCACTGATTGGACAACCCAGAAGGGCCTCTGTAGATGCAGCAGAGTGTGAAAAGCTCAATTCTCTGAAGGGCACTTTCCTGTTCCGACTGTCCAGACATTCTGTTGAGGCTCCTACTGCCATCGCGAGCCAACTTGCCCCCCTGCCACCGCTCAAGCAACCTGGCTTACTGCAGGCAGGTCAAACAGGTGAGAATATTATTCAAATCTATCCAGAATACTGAACTTCCTTGTAAGGAGAAACAATAGAACAGAAGTGTTGCATGCACTGCGCATGTGCATGTTATGCTTGAGTTTAATCTTGACAAAGGGGTCATTCCATGTCAAATCACCCCAAAAAAGTGAAAAATTTTCATCGCACCCCCTTCAAATTTGCTAATATTTGGTATGTATGATATTTCAACCTTTCAAAGCGCAAATATCCAAGTTTTAGCCTGATCCGCCCAACGGTTTTGGCGCTATGGGGGAGTTTTGTCAAAAATGGGTGGTGGCATCATTTTGGCACCAAATATTAGCAAATTTGATGGGGGTGCGATAAAATCTATTGGGTGATTTGACATGGAATGACCCAAAGTGATTTGACATTATTTTCCCAAAGCTTTATACTGCCGTAGGTTTACATGTACAGAGATGTGCTCATTTAAAAAAAAACATGCCAACTGGATTATATCACAATTGCTCTGAGCAGTTGTGGGAGTGTTGTTTTTCCATGTACAATTCTAAATGGTCTGTAAATAACCAAGAATCTAAAAATAATTATGGTCTGTAAATAACCAAGAATATGTTCTTGTAGTCATGTTCCATTCTAGTGCAAACAGATTATAGCCTACCACATACTTTACAACCAGTGTACATATTTACCCAGCTCATGAAAGTGAAACGATGAGTGCCATTTGTAAGAAATATGCACAGTATGATTGCAATGTTTTTAAAATTAAAACTGCCCTTGGATCAAATTAATTTCTTTCTCAGATAAATTTCAGATGTCATTGAAATAAACCCATCCCATGAAAGTAAAACAATGAGAGCCATTTGCAATAAATATGCGCAGTATACTTGCAATGGTTTTTAAATTAAAATTGCCCTTGAATTTCTTTCTGTAAAAATGAGATGCGATAGCCTTAGTCAATTATTAGCCTACCTCTTTGAAATACACATTATACATAACTTGTATGCATTTATCCAGCCCATATGAGTGTCATTGAAATATATAAATAGTGTACGTATTTACCCAGCTCATGAAAGTGAAATAATAAGTGCCATTTGCAAGACATATTTGCAGGTTGCTAGTAATGATTTTGAAATTAAAATTACCCTTGAAGCTAATGAATTTCTCTGTGTCAAAATGAGATAGCTTCAGTCAATTATTAGCCTACCTCGTATACATAACTAAGGTGTATTATCCAGCCCATGTGAGTGAAATAATGAGTGCCATTTGCAAGATATATGTGCAGTATGCTTGCATCGGTTTTGAAATTAAAATGCCCTTGTAGCAAATGAACTTCTTCGGCTACCAAAATGAGGAAGACCTGTCAATGGCAATGAATGCCAACAATGCAGATTGCAAATACTTTGTGTTTGCATATTAGGAGATCAGCGTTCAATATACCGTGTGATATCTGATGAGTCATTGATCTGCTGGAATGAGATGTGAACACACATGTCTATCTTGTTTCATATTCATTTGTTTAGCCCAAGCCTCCACACTTATCTTTTTTCTATACTGGCCCATTCGGGCAAGTAAAATCATGCATTTTGAAATTTTACTTGCCCAAATATAAAATGTACCTGCCCTCTTACTTTTAGATGAGATTAACACATAAAATTACACGGTTCTCTTGTAATTGGAACAATTATTTAGTTGTTCGATCGGGCAAGCAAACTGGACAATTGATGAAATTTTGACTAGCCCAACACCAATTTCTACTTGCCCCGGGCAAGCATGCAAGTGTTAGTGTCAAGCCCTGGTTTAGCATATTTGTACTTAGAATATGATGCTAGTTTCTCACTCTAAATATATATACAACCTCTGGAATGAGATGTGTTCATGTGTTTCAATTTCATTTGTTTAGCATTGTACACTGATGGTAGTTTCTCAATCTGAGTACACAAATTGATTTTTGATTCTTCAATAATGCAAGTAGCACATTGCCAACTGTACCCTGAAATGTGATATGTACGTCTAAAATTTCAAGTTTAACTCCCATACTGGAAGTGTTTTACTCTTGCTTGACCTTCCAATGACCTGGTATGATTATGATTAGACAATAAATTATAGATCTGTATCATATCTAGTTGTGAACTTTTTCTGATTTTGTACCTTAGAAACAGAAAACCCCAGCACATGTTCAGGCATACTACAGTACATGTAGATTCTTAAGATCAAAGTAAACTTCTTTAATGTGATTAAAAATGAGCAAAGAAAATGGGATTCCAACTTCATTAAGTACATTCTATCAACATTTATCAAAACTTATCTTATCTTCCTTTATACTTTCATATCAAATCACATGTAGGTACATCTAATGGAGCACCAAGCAGTGGAAGTCACACGTGTATATCAACTACTGGAGCTCCGAGCAATGGGAATAGCCATACCATTACTGAGATTTTCACATCAAAATCAAAAGGGGTGCGGAAAGTTGTGAAGTATGCGGGTCTGAAACCCTTCAAGCGACGGAAATCTACAAACGGCTGGAGAGGGGAGGGAGAACCGGTCCAGAGGCCCGTGATAATCGGCGTAAGTACTAATATGCTTCTTCATAGAGACCTGTATTTTGTGCCATATTCATTGATTTACTTACTATATACATGTAGATTTAGTAAAGAAATATCATTGAAAAGGAGATTTGTCTTCTTAAAAAAGTTTGATCTGAGATGATTAGAAATGAATTCATTAGAGCACATTGTTTAAAATATGTAAGAAAATGGTATTGATTGATACCATTGACTTACAGTAGAAATCCATGCAGAATATATATAACTATATTATTCTTCTTGGCAAAAACCTTACTGGGCCTGTTAATAAACTTGACTCTTCGTGTTGATCTCTTTCATCCATTGAAAGCCCTCCCCTGTTCACAGGATTATCCATCGTAATAGTAAGCAAATATCCATCGACCAGGAGGGTGATGGTACAAACTATACATGCCGAGGCATGATAGTACCTTTGCAGATCACTGAGGCAACGTATAGTTTGCATTTATCACCCAAGTAAGGAGGTTTGTTATTTTATTTATATCCCTCATATTGATTTGTTCACAAAAAGACCTATTACCAACAAAAGGGGCCCAAAAAGTGAGTAATTTTGAACAATCGATTGAGTCTTTTATTTTAATTTTCTCAATCCTGCACATGAACAAGATTCATGATGAAAAGTCAAATACCCTAATTCCATTGTCTTTTAAGCGCATATAAAAGTAGTCGTGCGTAAACTTTGCGCACAAACACGCTACTATTCTGCTCATTTACGCACACAAGTATACCTGCACGCGCACAAGTGTTCTCATTGGCTGCCTCTGTGCATTGGGTTGTCATGGAGGCAAAACAACTTGTCTGTAAAGTTGTAGATGTTCACTAATTCCTAAATTACAGATTATTAACAACGTGTCCTATGAGAATGACATGCCTATCAGCAATTTATTATCCCACCCTCTCCTATCCAGAGCCAAAAAGTTATCAAAGTATACCTCTCTGGACTGGATGGGAGAATTATACTTGAGTTGAGTGACTTGAGTTTGAGTTTGAGTTTGATGTTTTATTATCCAAATAAAACGTACATCAATATAACAATAAAATGTGAATGTTTAACATAGATATTAAAAGGATAAATGGGACCAGAAAATAGCATTAAATGCTAATCGTGTCTAGTACCATAATCACACATAAGTAGCACCACAATGAGAATATAATGAATAAATATGAATAACTATTGAATACATACTTAAGCGACAAGCTATTCTACATCTAGACTTGAACATGTGACGGCATTTTGACCAATCACATGGCTAGAACATTCTTATGAGGGATATAAGATGAAATGTTATATAGTGAAATGGGTATCATTTACAACATACAAAAAGGCTCTATCGAAAGGTGTCTAGACAGAAATTAGCTACTATTCCCTCCACAGAGCGATGAGATATTACCATCTAGATGTGACTTAAAGGGATCTGGTAACATCGTCCAAATCCTCAAAACTTACTTGGAACTGTAGTAGTTCTGTCATACCTTGTTTTATTTGTATTAGAAGCACGGGACAGATTTTGGTTTTTAGAATTTCCCTTTCATTAAAAATATATTTATGATTGAAGTGTTCAGATGTTAACCCTAACCAGGCCGGGTTATTTTGGCTATGCTCTGGCCGGGGGGGGGGTGGATTCCACCCCCCCCCCTCAGATCTCGGCCGTCGAACGCGCGGCCGCTACAAAATTTGGCACGCAGATAGCTTGCAACATAATCTACAAGATTGCGTTGTTATTTTTTTGAAAATAATCAATTTTTAATTAATTATGCAAATTTATGCACAAATCCCCTTTTTGTCTGTAAATCACTAAATATTGATCAGAATATGCTAATTTTGTGCATAAATATTCTTTATGACTTAATTAACAGGTTTTGAATGTTAAAAATTGCGACAGCCAAAATTGTCCTTATGTATTTCTTTGTTTTTGGAATTTCTTATGTATTTCTTTGTTTTTTTACTTTGGTTTTTTATTGTTTTTTTCAATGGAATAAATTATTGATCATTATCCAACCATTTTCAGCCCAAAATTAAATGATTGCAGTGATTAGAATGAAAAATAATGAAGGTTTTGTCTATTCTAGGAAAAAATTAAATTCCATAGGATTTGTACACAAATCACAAAATTAAGCGATTTTCGGGCCAACGCACACTTACAAAACGTCACGTGACTTTAGAACGGTGTACCCGGTCGTCGCAAATTTCGTCTCAAAAGTTGCGCAAGACTTCAATGAAAAAACTCACGAAGTCGCGCGGCAATACCGGCGCGCGTTGCGGAATTATCGCGCGAAAAGTCGACCTGGTTAGGGTTAAACTATCCACTGGATAGTCATAACCGTATGCAAATTCGGTGCAAAGAGTAAGTGAATTTCACTTTGAATTTTTGCTCATTACTCGGCCATATTACATCCATTTAACATGGAATTTTCACACATAACTTAGTGGACATCAGATCACAACAATATACATTGTATCAACCATTCATCTCTTTTTGTACATGTCAACAAAGTTACTAGATCCCTTTAATTTGTTTCCAAAAATTTAGACCACACAAACCTGACTTGGTCTTTAAATGAACTTGACTCTGCTTGACCCTCATAGTCCTGCCAACCCATTTCTTTTTACTAAGATAAATCGTGTTGTTTGCACTTTAAGAACATTTTCTTTGAATACTGTATCAGTTTAATGTGCAAAATACAGACTGGATTGCAAACAATCTAGACTCGGCTTGAAGCCAGGGTTGGAAATATACGGGGGCTGAGTGCGATTTTGCCCCCTAATTTTTGATAGCCCCCTGAAATCAGTAGATAGCCCCTTAAATTACCATGGGGGTATTATGTGAAATATTTTATGATATCCATCAGATTGAAAAAGTAGCCCCCTAAAATAAAAAATAAATTAAAGGGATAGTTGCTGGAAGCCCCCCCCCCCCCATAGTCATGTAAAAGCTCTTCCTTGTACTGCAGAACTGTTCATGAGATCAAATGTCTGTGCACATTTTTAGCTGAGCACTGTTCATAGTTTAGGCTGTTAGCTGTAATTCTAGCCACTGAAGAGAAAATTAGGTCATTACCACCACATTGGGGCATGTCAGCATGAAAGCTTGACTGGGGCTTTTAACAAACTTGACTGTGTTTGATGACCCCCATAGTCCTGCCAAATCCTTCCCCTCTCCCGCAGGACTATTTACAAGATCAAGTTTCTGAACAAAATTTTTACTACTTAGCTAAATCATGCTGATGTCTGGTAGTTTCTTTAAAGATCATTTTCTTTAACTGTATCAGTTGAATGTGCAAAATACAGACAGGAATGTAAACAATCTAGACTCAGCTTGAAGCCCCCCCCCCCCCTCCCCCAAGTTATGCAAAAGCTCTTCTGTGTCCTGCAGAACTATTCATGAGATCAACATATCAAATGTCTGTGCAAATTTTAGCTGAGCACTGTTCGTAGTTAAGGCTGTTAGCCACAATTCCAGCCATATAGAAAAATTGATTAATTACCACATTGGGAGCATGTCAGCAACAAACTTGACTGTGTTTGATGACCCCCATAGTCCTGCCAAAACCTTCCCCTCTCCCGCAGGACTATTCATGAGATCAAGTGTCTGAACAAATTTCAGCTGCTCTTCAACATTTGGGTTGTCAGCTGCGAGGCAAGGCAAGGCGCGATGCGTTTTGTGTGGATAACGTGACTTCTCACGTTTGGCCCAATTCAGCCCCACCTAGTCTGATCTTGTAGCCCCATTTTTATTTTTATAATTCCAAAGGATTCAAGTTGTATTTTTTTTTTAATAGCCCGTTTCCTTCTGGATAGTAAAAATTCCTACAGCAATTCCAAAAACATCATAAAACATTTCTTATTTTAACCCATTGAAGGCAAATAAATTGTGCTATAGATGAAACATGCACTTTCCATAGTCCCCAGCACAATTATATTTGGGATAAGTGCAGACAGTGCTTTTAACACATTTTAGTTAACAAGTACAGTTGTACTTTTTTTTCTTGATTGCAGCTTATAGTATACACTCCCCTCACCTACTCCTCTTTCTCTTCCCCTCTTTCTCTTCCCCTTTCCTCCCTTTTCCTGTCACCATCCTATTTTAGATAAGTCAGGGGGTAGGGATAAGGCAGGTCTCCATTGCTTGGGCCAAGTGTAATGTCTTTGACCTGTAATTCGTGCATAGGTCTCTACAAATTATCCAGCTTGCCCAGTCGGACAAGTTTATATCAAATAAAATAGATTGCCCCCAAAAGATGCTACTTGCCTTCATTTATTACATTTAGGAACAAGCATTTTATTTGGCAGGGAGAACTCTCGATATGTAACACAACTGGTGCATCACGTAGGTACATGTACTATACATGTAGACGGTACTACTGAAATTGTTAATTATCTGCGAGTTGCATTACGTATGCCTATTTAATAGCCTGCAAGGTCCTCCCATACAAAAGATGTTTAGTCACATGATATCAAACCTGTCTATAGAGACCTCTTAATGGTTGCTGAATTACCATTGTGGGTTGATTTCTGTGTGAATTTCTTAAATGATTTAATAAATCAGTAAGTTACAACTTCAATACACACTACACAGTATGTATGCCTCTTAATCAGCTAGGTGCTCCCATAGAAAAGATGTTTAGTCACATAATACCAAACCTGTCCATAGAGACGAATAATGGTTGCTGAATAATCATTGTGGGTCTATTTCTATGTGAATGAATACAGAACTTTGTGTCTGAAACGAAACATTGCAAACACTTGCATACTGCTGCCATCTTGCAAGTTTCCTGTGCGAATTAGTAAATTAAATGCACATTGCAGGCGTATGCCCGCACTTTCACATTTTGTCCTTGTTTCTACTTGCCATATCTGGCATAGGTTAGAAAGTAACAAATCTTACAATCTGAATGCTGTGAAGCTTCAATGTTACTTAACTTCACACTCTGAAATATTGTAGTTACTTTACCAATATGATTCAAGTCAAGACATTCGTTTCGGGTCTACATGACTACACATACATTTGATTTTTAAACCAGCTGGGAGAAATTACTTCATATTAATTTTCTGCAAATGGTCGGCAAATTAATAAAACAATTTTGCAAGTTTTTTTCCTCAAAGATTCTGATTGATAAGTGATAATTCAAGTTAGCGATCACATGTTTCCTCTCCATTCATGAGCGTGAACAATTAGGCTTCTATTGAGTGTACTTTCATTTATTCATCTTTCCAACATAAAACAAATATCAAACTAAATTGTAATACATCAATGTATCTAAATATTGTATTCAAAGTGAAAGTGAAAGTGAAATTTTGTGTGATACATGTATATCAGATCACTAGAGTTCTTCTTCGATCTGTCTCCATCTATAGAATGAAGCCGTGCAAGAAATTCGCTACTGCTACGAGTCGATACGACGGAAGGATGATGTGATCCGAATACGAGACTGTGTGTCGCTGCGAGCTGGTCAGAAGAAGCGTGATCTGCCATTTGTTGCCAAGGTAGCAGCTCTCTATGAGGAACCGGATACGGGTAAGTGCAATTCAGTTGGAAAACAGAACATTTTCTGTGGAGTGGCATCATTCATGTATGTGTTGTCTTGATCTTGTGTATTTGTTTAAGGTATCTAAATGAATGACAATGCTGTCACCTAATGAACCATGACATTGCTATCATGTTCATTCCTTTTATACAAACCATGTTTTAATTGCGTTCCTCTTCTTTACTTGTTTGCCTTGTGACCCAGTTGGGCAAGTAAAAACAGGATGGTTTAACTTCTAGCAACCAGAAACCTAAATCTTGTAGCCCAAAACAAAGAAAAACATTATCAATTATTTTACATTTGCTTGCCCTTTTGGGCCAGTGGAATTTAACTTCAAAGAATGTTGGTGGTCAGAAGCTCATATTTAGCGGCCATGGGCAAGAAGGCCTGTGTTTATTTTGAGCAATGTATTATTTTGCTTTTGATAAAGAACTTGCTAGGTTAAAAAGCCTCAGCTCTGTTTACAACCAAACTTCAAGCAGAAATCTGTGGAAAAGTGTTCTGGGAAATGATGAAAAACATGGTTGATTTCTGCTTAAGAGCAGACAAAAAATAAATTGTTGTATTTATGATGAAATGCTTTATGTGAAAGGTGCTAACATTCATTTGGGAAACATTGATGACCAATAACAATGACCAATCGCTGAAATTCAATTAGCTTTATACAGAGACATTTTGCTCATGAGCAAAAAGTGTCGTTTCTAAACATAATGTAATGCATGTATTTAAACCAAGTGTGAAATGTGTGCATGTCTGTTGATGACATACTGTATATTGTATCCTGTTTCTCTAGGCTAACTTAATTTTATTGCTCAAGTGATGTTTTAATTTGCATGTATTCATGTGCTAGTGATTTGAACCTTCACCAATATCTGCTGATGAAGGCAGTGTGAATATAGATTGAATTCTAGAATGTGCCATTTCTGGAGACAGATTTATATCAATAGTGTTCCGTCACTTCCTGAAGGCTCAATTCAAAATGGAACATAGTGTAATACACACATGGCTTTAACATTTATCCTTGCTTTGGATATGTGAAAATCCATTTATTTATTTGTAACCTTTACATTTTATGAAACTTATTTACAAATATATCTGGAGAACTAAATTATAGACATATCTTGTCATTTGACAATTTCAGAGTCAAATCAATTAAAATATGAAGAAGAAAAATATGCACTTTTAAACCTACACGTGCACAGATTATTCATGCATACATGTGTAAACAAATTATCAACAATCTACTCGCTGCTCATTGACCTTGCTTCCATGAAATTGCCATTGTGAAGGAATTTCAATTCTCATGTCTGTCGCACTACAAAAATAAAGGCACCCATACATGTAGAGTATCATGCCTTGCTTGCCATACATGCGTTTGATCAGTACAAGTTGGTTATTCCCCCTTAGGCATGCTAGCGTATTTTGTATGCTTATGATGGTGCGAGACCCATCAGTCCCAAATGACTTTGCAAGTGTTCCTTCCTCTCTCGCCTCGCCAACTCGAGTATTTTACTTCAGAGCGCAAACCTGATCCGAAATACTGGAAATAAATGGATGAGTATGTCTGTGGTTCGTTTTCTGTGTGCCTGCATCTGAACAAACACTTCATCAAAATGGATCCTTGTAGATGCTGGCATGTATTGTATTTCCAGTATTGCCCCTTTCTATACCCATCTTCCCCCCCCCCCCCAAAAAAAAATAAATAAATAAATAAATAAAAAATAAATAAATAAAATAAAAATAAAACATCTATAACTAACAAAACAAAATCAAGAACAAGAAAACAAGGGATAAATGAATATCATACAGTGAGTGTTTACAAGTGTTTTTGGGTGTATATGAAATGAACAGTTTGCAGCGACAAACATTGCTGATCGACCTTGGATAAAAAAAATTAAATGTTCAGGCATGTGTTCAAATTGATTGGACAATTCATTTCTAGATAGTGAAGTGACTATTACCATGTTTAAACCAAAGACTCCCACTTGCCTGTTTAAACGTAGCGTGGCCTGTCTGTAGAATTCAATGCACTCCTCATGTCATCACTGGATTCTAGAGCCAGAGGCAGCCCCGATTCCACTCACGTAGCAAAATGAGACTTTGGTTTATTGACAGAAATTTAGTGACCCAGAATGAGCGCTTACTTTCTTTATGCATCATACAGGCCTACAGGGCTATATTTATGTGCAGTCTTTTGTTTGTTTTCACAATAATAAATTGATTGAAGTCATATCACTGTAGTCATTTTTGTATAATTAATATAGATAACCTGTAGGTTAATTTAAGGATAGACCAGGGGTGTACACTGTATATGTAATGTCAAAATTATGTGTAATTACTGCATGCATGTATGCGCAAATCAGCAGGCAAATTTTTGCAAACAAACCCTAGCTGCACTTGAAGTTAATTTCCTAAATTGAAATTAGCATCCTACTTCGATCGACTTGGCTGATTCAGGTCATCTACATACTATGTAGAGTGGTGTGAGATAATCATAAAATCAATCAGGTTTAATGAAACGACTTGATCTACAGAAGATAACAAGTACGACGTAAATATAGGTGATCGGTAAAGCAGAGCAAATATTACGAATTTGCAATTTACGTGGATCATGAATTTGACAAATTTATCCTTATCAGCTTTGACTCATCAGATGTTAGTTCATTGATCTGGTTTGTAGCCATATTTAACTCCTATGCGGCTGGTGCCACAAATGTGAAACCGTAAAATACCCAATTAATTAGTATGAGATGCTATATCTGACAGGATAAGAATTAAGGGTTACTAGGGAAACACTCTTTTACTTCAGTGATGAAAAAAGGTTGGGGGTGGAGGAGGGAGAGAATAATACATCTATCTTTGGGGAGATCAGGAGACTGCAGAGAGTATTGGTCTTTAATAGAGCCTCGTCAAATTGAAATTAAGTCTGCAATATGAGATAATAATGACTGCAGACAGAGACAGGTACTTGCAGGTCTTGTAAAATATGCAGCTTTCATACTGCTATTATGTACAGAGATAAGGAAAATATAGTGAAAAATATCAGGGGGAAATTTTTTTTTTCGGGGGCTACTTTTCAAGTTTGCCTGCATGAAAATAACACTCTAAAATTTGTGTCGCATTGAACTCTATGCAACATTATGGGGGCTCTTTTATGAGTTTCAAGGCTTTTCTTAGCATTTCGGGGGCGAATTTGCCCTGAGCCCCCGTTCATTTCTTTCACTGAAAAATATAGATGAATACTAATAAAGATAAAGAGAATGAAAGAGAGGGAGGAGGGAGAAAATAAAAACAAATTATTTGCAGGGGTATTTTTCCAACCATTTCAGGAAGAAAGTATGGATAGGTCTAAAATTTATTTTGCATGGGATCATGAATACAATTTTCAGGGGCTCTTCCTAGAATTTTGAGGGCTAAATCGCCCCAAGCCCTGATGTACTTATTCTAACTGATAGGGAGACAGAGGAAGGAGCCGTGATGTACTTATTCTAACTGATAGGGAGACAGAGGCAGGAGCCCTGATGTGCTTATTCTCACTGATAGGGAGACAGAGGAAGGAGCCCTGATGTACTTATTCTCACTGATAGGGAGACAGAGGAAGGAGCATTGATGTACTTATTCTCACTGATAAGGAGACAGAGGAAGGAGCCCTGATGTACTTATTCTCACTGATAGGGAGACAGAGGAAGGAGCAGTGATGTACTTATTCTCACTGATAGGGAGACAGAGGAAGGAGCCCTGATGTACTTATTCTCACTGATAGTGAGACAGAGGAAGGAGCCCTGATGTACTTATTCTCACTGATAGGGAGACAGAGGAAGGAGCCCTGATGTACTTATTCTCACTGATAGGGAGACAAGAGGAAGGAGCCCTGATGTACTTATTCTCACTGATAGGGAGACAGAGGAAGGAGCCCTGATGTACTTATTCTAACTGATAGGGAGACAGAGGAAGGAGACTTGATGTACTTATTCTCACTGATAGGGAGACAGAGGAAGGAGCCGTGATGTACGTATTCTAACTGATAGGGAGACAAAGGAAGGAGCCCTGATGTACTTATTCTCACTGATAGGGAGACAGAGGAAGGAGCCGTGATGTACTTATTCTCACTGATAGGGAGACAGAGGAAGGAGCTGTGATGTACTTATTCTCACTGATAGGGAGACAGAGGAAGGAGCTGTGATGTACTTATTCTCACTGATAGGGAGACAGAGGAAGGAGCTGTGATGTACTTATTCTCACTGATAGGGAGACAGAGGAAGGAGCCCTGATGTACTTATTCTCACTGATAGGGAGACAGAGGAAGGAGCCCTGATGTACTTATTCTAACTGATAGGGAGACAGAGGAAGGAGACTTGATGTACTTATTCTCACTGATAGGGAGACAGAGGAAGGAGCCGTGATGTACGTATTCTAACTGATAGGGAGACAAAGGAAGGAGCCCTGATGTACTTATTCTCACTGATAGGGAGACAGAGGAAGGAGCCGTGATGTACTTATTCTCACTGATAGGGAGACAGAGGAAGGAGCTGTGATGTACTTATTCTCACTGATAGGGAGACAGAGGAAGGAGCTGTGATGTACTTATTCTCACTGATAGGGAGACAGAGGAAGGAGCTGTGATGTACTTATTCTCACTGATAGGGAGACAGAGGAAGGAGCCCTGATGTACTTATTCTCACTGATAGGGAGACAGAGGAAGGAGCCCTGATGTACTTATTCTAACTGATAGGGAGACAGAGGAAGGAGACTTGATGTACTTATTCTCACTGATAGGGAGACAGAGGAAGGAGCCGTGATGTACGTATTCTAACTGATAGGGAGACAAAGGAAGGAGCCCTGATGTACTTATTCTCACTGATAGGGAGACAGAGGAAGGAGCCGTGATGTACTTATTCTCACTGATAGGGAGACAGAGGAAGGAGCTGTGATGTACTTATTCTCACTGATAGGGAGACAGAGGAAGGAGCTGTGATGTACTTATTCTCACTGATAGGGAGACAGAGGAAGGAGCTGTGATGTACTTATTCTCACTGATAGGGAGACAGAGGAAGGAGCCCTGATGTACTTATTCTCACTGATAGGGAGACAGAGGAAGGAGCCCTGATGTACTTATTCGAACTGATAGGGAGACAGAGGAAGGAGACTTGATGTACTTATTCTCACTGATAGGGAGACAGAGGAAGGAGCCGTGATGTACGTATTCTAACTGATAGGGAGACAGAGGAAGGAGCCCTGATGTACTTATTCTCACTGATAGGGAGACAGAGGAAGGAGCTGTGATGTACTTATTCTCACTGATAGGGAGACAGAGGAAGGAGCCCTGATGTACTTATTCTCACTGATAGGGAGACAGAGGAAGGAGCCCTCATGTACTTATTCGAACTGATAGGGAGACAGAGGAAGGAGACTTGATGTACTTATTCTCACTGATAGGGAGACAGAGGAAGGAGCCGTGATGTACGTATTCTAACTGATAGGGAGACAGAGGAAGGAGCCCTGATGTACTTATTCTCACTGATAGGGAGACAGAGGAAGGAGCCGTGATGTACTTATTCTCACTGATAGGGAGACAGAGGAAGGAGCTGTGATGTACTTATTCTCACTGATAGGGAGACAGAGGAAGGAGCTGTGATGTACTTATTCTCACTGATAGGGAGACAGAGGAAGGAGCCATGATGTACTTATTCTCACTGATAGGGAGCCAGAGGAAGTATAACAGTTAGAGGTAGGATAAGGGGAGGGGGTTGCGGGGCCCAGGGGGGGGGGGGGGGGCAGGGGTATAAAGAAAGGGGTGGAGAAGGAACAGAATGGGGCAGGGGAAAGGGAGTGGGCAACACAGATCTCTGTATGATGTATGTAAATTTGTTTGAAACTAGACAGATTAGTTCATGTATGGGTAGTCATGTTTTGTATTAAATCATTTTACGGTAAAGGCTTGTATTGATGTGATATCTCAACATGGTAGCAAGACACTTTTGAAAGGAAGACAGTACACACAAAAATTAGTCCATCTTCTCAGTATTTCTTTTGGGAATGCAGCTTCTGTCATATTTTGAAATATAAAACAAACTGTTGGAGTACAAAAGATCAAATTTCCTAATTTACATCAATTGGATGTATAAATTTGATATCAATGCATTTGTGTGCCATTTGATATCTGGACAAGAAACATGCCTTGTTCATACCATCGTTTTGCAGTTGTAGTTTTTCACACAATGATTTGAATAGCAAACTAAATCTCATGTCCAAATTGTTCCTTCTGATTTTGTTTCCATTTATGTAGCAGGATCTTAACTCCATGTAATACATACAAATTATATGGTTGATATGTGACCCTATGTCACATTTTCACTTAGTTAATTGTGTTGTTGTTTTTTGGCATTTATTTAATAATGGGAAATCATTACTGGTTTGACTTAAAAGTTGACTTTAAAATAGTCATCCTGATCTTCCTTTTGGAAACTTCTAAAATGTATAGCAAGTGCATGGCAATCTTTGATAACCCCCTATTAATGTATAAATGATATACCATTCTAATAAATTCAAAATATTTTTTTGACATAATTGGAGTATTATTTTGTGTCTAGAAGTATGCATAATGAAATAAGGGAGAAGACGTACTGTACATGTACATGTTCCTTCATTACTTACACTGTGTATGGGAAAGAACTGATTTATAAATAAACTCAATACGTTAAGATCAACTCCCGTGATAAATCCAGGGAATTGAATGCATACATCTGAGATGATCCCTTTTCATGATTCTAATACAATCATTTTAAAATCCACTTCGTACCTGGAAGCAATAATCTGAGAGAAAATGAGTATTCTTTTTTTTTAAACTAAAAACTGTCATGTATTTGCCCAGGTTTTGTATGCCTAATGATCTATTTTTGTATAATGCAGTATATTTTAAAAGGGATAGTACCATTGTCAAAATCAACAAAAATATTTAGAACTGTGGCAGTTCTCTCATACCTTGTTGTATTTGTACAACTAATAGAACCATGGAACAAACTTCTGAATTTTCTTTCTTTATAAAGATATTTATGATGTAACTGTAGGTGTTCAGATTTGAAAGTCTCCATTGGAGACTTTCAAATGTGTACAAAGTTAGTGCAATGAGTTAGCAAATATCACTTAGTATTTTTGCTAATTTATTGGTCACATGTCAATCATTTACCACATCGACATACAGGATCAAAGAAAAAAAACATTTGATCAACCTTCCATCAGTTTTTGCACATGTATGCCAACAATGTTACTAAATCCTTTTAAACCACAACAAAAACTTTCACAAATGGAATCTCAAGGAAACACAGATTTGTAACATCCATGACGGAAAGTGATCAAATGAGGTGGATACAGTTTTGTAAAAACACATGTTACAATACATGAAAAGTAAATAATGTACATGTGCTGTAGATACTCATCTCGAAGTTCGCAGTATTTACAGCTGATATTGGCAAAGAAACTTTCACAAATGGAATCAGAGAAATCTGAAGGAAACACAGATTTGTAAAAAAGAAATTGTTACATCCAAGACTGAAAGTGATAAAATGAGGTGGATCAAGATTTGTACACAAACACATTTACTGTGATGTATATTGTACATGACAAGTAAATAATACTGAACATGTACATGTACTGTATTCTCATCTCTAAGTTTACAGTATTTACAGGCTGATTTGAGCAAAGAGAGATTCTTGCACAATTTAATCTCAATTATCTCAATTATCCATTTAGTGCTGAGATTTCCTCAACAACAGTGGTTATTTCTGTTCCTACAGGGAGAATATCAACTGATCTGCTTTGTCAATTACGGGGAAAACATTGTCGGTGAAAAAGAGACGGAATTCTGTTCTGAGTCGAGGCACATTGCCCTGTTATGTGGCAAGCAGTTGAAAAAACACTTACCGTAGCGTAGCGTGTACAATAATTCACATGACGAGATACAGTGAATACATGTTCAGGTTGATTTGATTTTGATATTGACCTGTTCCCTACTTGATTTTGCAATCCCCATATCGGCACTAGCACTTGCCCGCTTGCCCGGGGCAAGTAAAAATTGGTATCAGGCAATTAAATTTCCATAAATTGTGGAGTTTGGTTGCCCGATCGGGCAACTAAGAGAACAACCTAGTTTCATACATGATGTAAATCAATTCTAGAAGTAAGAGGGCAAGAGTGCAGAAAAAAAGTAGGTGTGGAGGCTTGTTTAAAGGGATAGATAATTACCTTTAGTAACCAAAACCTGCATCATTACGGTACAAACTAATAGTTATAACTCCACCATGCTCGAAAGGTATACACAATTATAAACGACTAAGTAAAACCCCTGTTATCATTAAAAAAAGAGCCATTACAACTCAAGAGGGCACTCTCTCGGTTTTAGCAATTTTTTCATACAAAATTGTGCATTTGATGTTTTGTTAAAATAATGATTCAATAAGAATATCATCAACAACTATTCAAAAACCTATTTAGATTTTTTTCAAAGTAGTCTATAAGCATTTTTTCTTTTTTTCTAAAAAGTCAAAATGTCCCCCGGCCGGTAGACTTATGAATAAAATATCTTGAAATCAAATAATTCAACTATGAGAGCAATTGAAAGCGAATGATTCTCATTTTACATGTTTTATTCAAGGAACTTTCAAATGGAATTAAAACCAACCAATTTAGTGTCAAGGGACATTTCGGGAAGTACCAATACTCAAGTGTACCTTTAATGAGCATGTAATCTGAGTAGTACTGGTTCTCAAAGAATACCTAATACCTTGAAAGTTTATTTCTTTTACATTTATGAATTAAGGAATATTACTTGGAAAAATTACATGAAATAAATTACTAAATATATTTCTTTAAATTATGAATTGCAACATTAGCCAACATTATAATTATAACATGAATATTACTTTCCATGATATCTAGCCTACTGTATTCAAGTTACATTTGTTGTATTTGTATTTGCATGTTTTGGGATGAACATGTATGTGAAAACAAATATTGACATAGTATCAAAATTCAAGGTGAATTAAGAACAGAAGAGAAACATAGATACTGTATTTAAAAAGGGGGAAAGGGATTAGACAAATTATCAGGAAAGGAAAAGGAAGACAGAATTTGTGCAACTGGAAATTAATTCTGATTGCTTGATAAATATCAAAATGTAACTTCCTCTGAGTCATAAATAATGTACATAGATAATGTGTGTATGCATGCTCACATATTACTATCTCATTCATTTTATACCATTTTATATATCATGTACTTACAATTTCATTCAAAATGCAAATTAACTCTAGATTCAGTAGTCTATAAAAGCCTATAAAAGTTATTGCATTCATGATATGCAAATTGCGCTCAAAATGTTGCCTTAATGACATTTTCGTACAAACATTCAATCATTGAAGTTTAAACAGATTTTTCCACTTATAAATCGTAAATTGTACATTTATTGTGTATACATGTTTTTTGAATGTGGTACAAAGATTCATGGAAACTTAAATCATGGTAGTTCTAATTTCTAAAACTCATGGGTCAATTTGCAAGGGGTGCTAACTAATGTGAGTCAATTGCCAGGAGGGTATGAAATAGTGAATAAGAAATTAAAAGTGATATGAGATTCCTGTATCTTGACCATCTTGTGTAGCTGGCACCCACCCTCAGCACAGATGATCAATACAGACAGCTCTGCAGCATTGGCAGCACTTGAATTATTGATGCTAACAAAAACGGTGTCGAGCATCATCTGCAATGTATATGGCATGCTAGAGTTCCAAATACATGTGTATGCACGTATGTAGGTAAAGTAGGCAACATCTACATGTACAGTGTACCCAATAATTATTTGGACACCTTGAAAAAATCACTTTAATTTAAATGATGCTAGAACAAATTTTGAAGAAAACTTTTGGTAAAAAGCTGCCTAAAATTCATTGTATGTGTTTATTAGATGCTGCTTTGTTGATATCAAAATAAAATATAAGACCATTTTTGAAAAGTTATCAAAATAGTTAGTTTCCTATTTTTCAGGGTGTCCAAATAATTGTTGGTTACACTGTACGTCACTTCACTTGTTTCATGGTCTTATAAGTCTCAGTTCCAGATCAAACCCATCCCAAAGCACACCTACATGTACTGTATCATACACGTCATCAACAAAATACTGTTTGTATGTGTCACACTTTACAGTACATACCACCATAATATTTGCAATTTACAAAATTTATAACTTTAGAGAAACTCACTCAGATACACATGCCACACATATTTTGACACACAATTTGACATGCCCGTTCTCACGGATGCGCACGCACACACACACACACACACACATACATTCAAAAAAACGATTTACAGGTTAATATTTCAAAATTAGCCATTCAGAAAAATCATGTTTGATTGTAAATTTCATGTAATAGTGTTTTTTATGATCTAATAACATTTGAGACAATTTGAGAGAATCTGCAAATCCGTGAATGTGCCTTTGTCTAGTAACTTGTTGACTTGTGCAAAAACGGATGAATGGTTGCTAAAATGTGTATTCCTGTTATCTGATATGTCTACTGTTAATGTATGTAAATTCATGTCATATGACCAAGAAATGAGCGAAAATGCAAAGTGTACAGTTATGATGATCCAGCAGATAATTACAAATCCAAACATTTCCATCATAAATATAGAAACAAGGAAAGGGAAATTCAAAAATCTAAACCTGTTCCATGCTTCTATTGGTAATACAAATACGACAAGGTATGAGAGAACCACTAGAGTTCTATAAAGTAAGATTTGTGGATTTGGACATTGTACTAGATCCCTTTAAGAAGCTAGATGGGAAAGGGGTATTAGATTGCTCCTATCTGTCCTCACTCCCATGGTGGTTGTGACACCCTGATCAGAACCGATAACCTCTGAAATGATTCATGTGTCAGTAGGAGTATCTCATTCCCCCTCCATAATTGAACTTGGTATTAAAGTTGCTATCCACCAGATGCCATGATGCCATGTTGCTACAATGATTGCAGTTTTGTTTGAATAACTAGATCTATATTGTTATCACTGCAAAGTTTATACTTACATGTAAATGCAAAATAACTTGATTTTCTAAATCAAATATATATCAGTATATAGTTGTATGAATAATAATATAATATTGAATAATAATTTTTTTGTAACAAGTCTATCAATCATTACAGAAACAAATGAGTTACAAATGATTATATTCATGATTGCAATAATGGAGGAAACAGAAGGTTTGATGCATTTTGGTATGAACAGGGCTTCTAGCATATATTTGCCCACAGCTGCTATGAAGGTGTCTGTAACATACCACATGACCGTATCAAGTGTTCACCGAAAGTTTATAGGAAAACCTGTTTCTGTGTTAGCTTTAAAGCTAAATAACAGGTTTAGAAAAGTTACATAAAGCTATGTGTATCAATATTAATTCAGTAATATGAAAAATATATAGATTCCAAATTTATAACATGAAAATGGTTGAACGCAGAATATAAAAATGACTGTGCCACTGAGATTGCACCAACAATACATGGTCTGTCTGTCTGTCTGGGCCCCGTAACCAGTGAACAAATACCAGCTCAGGGCAGTTTAGCCACTGAAATGCCAAAGGTGCCCCCTGAAATATAGAAGAGCCCCCTTAAATGTGCATAGAGTTCAATGCAACACAAATTTCATGCTTTTATTTGAAGTTGTGTGGATTTTGACAATTTTTCTAGATAACATTAACAGTGAGAGGGGCCAGAAAGAAAACTGTCAGCAAGAAGTATGGTTAAAGAAACTCTGTTATATATAGCAATGTTGCCACAATCTGGTAATTCTGGATTATGAATGCTGAAAATCAAATCCATTTTAAAACTACGTTTAACATGTTTTTATTCAAAACAAGATGAAAATAAAATATAAGCAGCACATGAATTGTAAGAACTTTGTTGTTGGTATGTATTACTTGGAGTAAATTTTCAATACAATTTAGTAAGAAAATGGTAATGTGCTCGTTGGGAGAAGATTCATAAACACTGAAAAGGCAAAAAAAAGAAAAAAGGAAGCCAACTTCTAAATTATGTGGACAAGAAGTGAAAGGAGTGAAGACCCACTCACTAATACCCCTTTCAAACTGCCCTGATTTAAATCGGATGCGTCCGGACACATCCGATGAAACGGCCACTCTAAATTTTACAGAGGAGAAATATCAGGGGGAATAGCGGATAGAAAGAAAACAAATAGGCGATGAAATTCTCCTGCTCAAGAGCAGGAGAAATTCTCTTTATATCGCTGTGACTCCAATGAAATGCTGTATTTGAATGGGTTCGGGGGAAAAACGGAAGAAAAATAGCGGGGATATTGGTCAAAGGTCATTATTTTGTTCTGGCCACTGTAGCGCCCAGCTAGCAAGCGATTGCGCAATAATTCTTCACTGTTCAAACATATAGAGAAAACGACTGAAAAAGAGCAAAGAAAATGGGATTCCAGCGGGATTCTGGATAATTCTGGATAATTCTTCATGAGTGAATTTCTCTGTTGAAATTACCTCAGGTAGTATGAATGGCTCACGCATGGCGCAAGCATTGGTGTCACCTTTGTTTACATAATGCAAATTCTATCGGTATAATTATTTCATCAGTGTTTTTTGATAGAGTCAATCTGAAAAGGGTATATATGCCTTCACAGCCTGAAAAACGATGGTATTCAAGTTGAATAATAACATGTACATGCATACATGATTGATAGCAGTGATGGAAATGAGAACTCATATTTCATACAATTTGTTAAGCCAAATCGTTCTTGTTTAAAAGTACTTGGTATAAATGGTATTGTTGTCATATATATACAAAACATTAGTTAGATGGGCAAATTATGTGTCCACTTGAGTGCTTGCAAAATAATCTATGGCAATTGTTAATGCCGAACTATTAAATGTTTTGGCGAGTAGGTGATGAATGCAAATGAAAATAAAGAATATCAACAGAATGTGTAGTTCCGAAAAGGTTCCATGTAATGCCTTCAGATGAAATCATATAGATGTCATATCTTGATAATTGTTGCCATTAAATGTTCATACACGTACATTTATTACCAGGCCTTTTAGCCTTACATGTACATGTATGTCTACTGATTTTTGACATCTTAATTGAAAAGTTGTGCAATTTGTCTCCGGACAATATTATGGCCTAGTCCCACTGCACCGTTTCTCTTTCCATTTCCTATCCGACCAAAATGTGGCAAAACTGTCAGTATCTATACAAATTTGAAGTTCCATCCATTGCCCATCCATAGCCGAATAAAAAAAACAATCCTACTAGGCTTATTCTGAACTTGGTCCGCATCATTTTGTTTCCTGCCAGTATCTGCTAGTACCTTCTGGATGTCAAACGGATAGGAAACGAAAGGTGAAATGGTGCAGTGGGACTAGGCCATTACTTCCTTTAAAGAGGTGGCTTCTGCCAACTCCTACACCATTCAAGTAATTATGTGCAACATGTTTCGTCCATTATTGTCTGCTATTTTGATCTCAAGTAGCTGCATGATTTATTCATGCACAAAAGTCTAAGCTAAAGATTTATGTACAAACTATATGATTTATTCATTGATATGACATGCAATACATTTAATGTTTTACACTATTGTATCTTTAAAAAAGTGTGTTCATTTATATGTGAGCTGTATAGCTTGATATCAACCAAGGACATAACACAAAGGAAATTCCCCCATAACGATTGCCTACGGAAGGTAATAACAATTAAAAACATCATATTCTTCCTCGCTGGTTAAACAATTGATTTATGCTGCATGTTTGTTAGGCAGAGAACTAGGAACAATTAGGGGCACAATAGTTGTCCTATCGGGCCACCAAAATTACTGGCCCAACTTCAATTTGCACTGGCCCTGGGCCATCAGGCAAGTGTTGAGCACTACAAATCATACATCATCTACACCAATACTTAAAATTTAACTGTTTTTCTTGGTGGACCTACTACTATCGGGCAAGTAAATTCAAGGCATTGCATGTTTTGGTGCCTGAAACTGGAGTCTGTTTGCCCAAACAACTTAGACAAATAGCCATGCTGTGGTGCAAGTAAAAGGTTACATTAAAGACATTTAAGTGGCCCAAATTCATTTATGGTGGTCCCAGGCCAGCGGTTCTTCGAACCCTGTCTATGATAGATGTAGCTCAAATTTCTTTTATTTCCAAAGATTAAGCATACCAGTATGTCACTTGAATTAAACAGTTATTCACAGTTATTGTAATTTAAGGGACATTTTCTAGAAAATATATTGATAAATATTTACATCATTTTATAAAAGTATGAATTGGAAGTCACATGGTTCAAGTCCTGCCAGAGCCCAACTTTCTTTGCTTGATTTAAATTTTTTTATTATTTTGTATCTAGTCAGTTTATCTTGTTTTCATTGAAATATTCTTTGTTCAAATTCAATGTTCAGACTCAATTAACTAGAGCTATTTTTGTCATTTCTACCTGTATGTATGGTTGTTTTTCTGATTCGAATTATTTGAGTACATATAGATCTTTAAATATAATAATTACAAATACATCTGAATTGAATTGACATTTGGACAGTAATTCCATTTTTGAAGAAAAAAAAATCTATTATCTACAATTGGAATTGAAAGTGTAGCTATCCAGTGAAATTATCTGTGAAGTGACATGAAGCACTACGCATGTATATTGGCATACATGCATTTATTCTATGCCGAAGCCACAGGCAGCTGCTGCGATTGATCCCCAACCTTTACAGTGAATACACTGTACATCATTTCCAGAGGTGCAGTATTATGAATTTTTAAGGAACTTAAATAGTAAATTTGTTGTCATACATATTGCAAAAACATAAGTTTAGATAGATGAATTACTAGTTTAGTTCTTTATATTAGGATATAATTTCACAGCAAATGGATTAGTGTTGGCAAAAATATGAGGGAAACAGATTCGTTAGAGGACTTCATACAAAATCTGAGATATGTTCACATCTTGAAATTTGTTTGCATTACTAGGCCATTTGAACATCTACTGATATTTCGTCTCTGAAATGAACAAACACATGCAATTTGCCCTCTGATGATGTTACCCAGTACCTTTAATAAAGAGCTTCTGTGCATATAATGCGCCTTAGCAGGTCAGCCAACCTGTGGCCAACATAGCCACTCAATTCGGCCTGCGGAACCCTGAAACGTTAATTAAAGTAATCAGGCGGTCTCCCATGATCATGTATTAAAGTATGCCTACCATTAAGAAATAATACACATTGAAGTGTTATGACCCATGACGTGAAATATTTGACAGGCTTCATTTCATGCATGATTAGTTTGCACTTACTGGATTGGAATGATAAGTTTTATAATGGGTTTCTTCTCAAAACTAAATTTATTTGGAAATTTTGATATTTCATGTATATTTTGTATGAACGTTTTGGTAAATCTAAAATTGATTGCCCAATATGCATATACATATTTAAAGCATTTTGCCTTTACTTTGTCGTAAATGTAAATTGACAGTTAATGCAGGGCTCCACACTTACCTTTTTTGTCAGCGGCCCGGTCGGGCCAGTAAAATTATTTCTTCCCCTTTCCTGGTGGCCCGAAAGAAAAATTTACTGGCCCGAAAATTTGATTTTATAAGTAAACTTTTTACTGTTCAAAATATCACTATCTCCTGATCAAACCTGTGATTATAGATGAAGTATGTCTGAAAGAAAACAAGATTTTTCTTAGTTCTTGTCTATGTTGGGTTGAAAATCTGCTTGCCGGATCGGGCCACCAAAATATGACTTTTATAAATTTTGCTGGCCCGAAGTGCAATTTCAGCGGGCCAGTGCGAGTGTCGAGCCCTGGTTAATGTAAGATCTTGCGTGAGATGCATGAGATGTCTGCATTTGGTTGAAACAATAAGTCAATGTAGTAAACAAATAACCGTCGACTGGGAGGGACTGCGAGGCAACGTATAGTTTGTATCCATCACCGGAGTAAGGAGATTTGGTTATTTGTTTACAAAAGGACCTATAACCAACGAAAAGGGCCCCAAAATTGTTGTTAATAGCGTCTTTTCGCTCGGCGACGGGACTATGGCTACAACGCTAATCTTAGCGGGGGGTCGCACTCAGAGCGAAAATTTCCCCGTAGCGGCCAAACCTAGGACGGTAGTTCGCCGAATTAACGTCGGGCGTAGAGCCGCTACGCGGGTACGTGATCAGCCAATCAGAGCGCTTGGACGGCGAGGCTCGCTGCCTCACGTGTTTCATGCACTGATTCGTACACACGCGCTGCATGCACAGTACAGTATGTTGTGATTTGCACTGCCTATACCGTATGCTTATAGTACAACATGCATGATAGATGGAACGAGTGAAACTCCCGCGTATTCAGAATTGCGAAACTGCAAATAGATCGCGACGGTAGCCAGAGTACGGGGACGATCAGAGCTAATTTAAATCCCCCGTAGCCGCACTCCCGTCGCACAGCGAAAAGACGCTATTGAGCAATAGACCGCTCCTGTAATGTATGCAAATAATATGCGTATGACGTCAGACTCCCCGTTGGCAAGCTTAACCATAGTAACTAGGTCCGGCAAGCTCCGGCAAACTTAGCTTGCCGGACCTAGTTACTATTGTTAAGCTTGCCAACGGGGAGGGGAGTCTTACGTCATACGCATATTATTTGCATACATTACAGAAGCGGTCTATTGATCAGGTCTTGTATTTTAATTTTCTCAATCATGCCCCAATCCTGTACATGGGCAAGATTAAGGATGAAATGTCTAAGACAAGCTATAAATGTCATTGTCTTTTACATACATAATTACATATATAAAATTAAGCAGACATACTAAGAATAAACTTTAAGATTACTAGAATAGATCATAAAGCAAAGATTGAGGTTTCACCTCCAGGGTTATGATGGCAAGCAAATATTTGCTGGGGTAATTACAATAAGATGTATGTAGATAAAGTGATAGATTGCTAGAACAAGTGTTTGTACAGGTACATGTAATTTGCTAGATCTGACAAACCATTTTCAAATGCAATACTTGTGTCGGACTTTGATTTACTGGCTAGTTATCTCTGTGATGCAAGTGTATTGACACAAATTACAAAATTATCCTATCCTGTATTCTATATTTCAATTTATTGTTAAAGCTTGAACTGTACCACTCTGATTTAATGTACATTCCACCATAGGAGTATATGCCTTGTGATAATTTATGTAGTCAGATGGAATCCTTTTCCACAGTTAAGTTATTTCATAACTTCTTGTCATTATTATGATTGTGAAATTTGTTCATACTCAATTTGTACATAGCAGCTCAAAATATGTCATATTATTTGTCATGCATACAACTTTTGCCAACACATGCCCCATTTTCATTGATACTACTCTGATACTCATTTGTAGTGGCACCAAGCCCTCAGAGCAGTGCTAATTTCAAGCCCAAGTCCATAATTCATGATGTGAACAGGACTTGACCGTTCCTATCCTAGCGCATCTGCCTGGCACATCCAGTAATTGTATCAGCATCATATCTTGATGTTCGGTTGGGCAAGTACAGTTTGGCATTATGATTGTTTTGGTTGCCCCATTGTGGCACCAAGCCGGCTGTTCAGTGCTAATTTCAGACCTAGGTCATAATTCATGATGTGAAAAGGATGTGACCCTAGCACATGTGTCTGGCATGCCCAGTAATCATATCAGCATCATATCTTGTTGTCCGCATGCCTGGTTGGGCAAGTACATTTGGGCATTATGAAGTTTTCGTGGGCAGAAACTCATTTGTAGTGGCACCAAGCCCTCAGAGCAGTGCTAATTTCAAGCCCAGGAGGATGTTTCACAATGATACTAAGTTGAACTTAACTCAAAGTTGGACTACAACATTATGGAGAGCCATTAGTTTCTTTTGATAAAAATTTTGATAAAAATCATGATCATTTTCTTTCATCAAAAAGACTTCAAGTTATTCATGTAAAATTTTGTGGAAAGTTTCAAATAGTCGCATTTGGGCTCTGTAATATGTTTAATTCCGAAGCTGGCTTTCCATAACTTTTAAGTCTAACTTAGTGTTAAGCTTGACTTTGACCTGGGATCTTTGTGGAACACCCCCCAGGTCATGCGTGTAATTCATGATGTGAAAAGGATGTGACCGGTCCCTCTCTATATAGCGCATGTGCCTGGCACGTCCAGTAATCGTATCAGCATCTGCACTTCCGTGATTGAATTGCATTTTGTACTGAGCAATATGCCGACCCACAGGCTTCATAAACAGCTGCCTGCACAGACACATTACAATATATAGTAATATAGTGCCATAGGATGTATGCCATTTAGAGGACTTTCATACGTACATATAATGTCATTTACATTAGTGACCCAGTGGTAGAATTATACCAATTAATGCTAGAAATTAACTTTTTTGCCTTGTTTCCCATTCAGGCAAGTAATTCCAAGATTTAAAACAAATTCTAATGGCCCGAAAACCTGAATCTGGTGGCCCCAAACAAAGGAAAACTTAACCAATTAATAATTCACTATTTGGTTGCTAATAATTGCTCATAATGCAATTGATGGCCCTAGATAATTTTGAGTTGCCCTGGGCCAGCAAGCCTGTGTTAATTTCAGGCACTGCTTGTACCAACATCATCTTCAAAATGTCATGGTACAAGTATGTAGCATACCCATGTATCAAGACCACCTTGACATCTTTAATATCAGCCTGTCAAACACTTGACCTCTACAAACATCTCAGTTTTTTTCATCCATCCATTCTGCATGAAGACCTTTCAGTAAAGCTCTTGAAAGAGACCATACTAATGATCGTTGGGTGCCATTTAATAGTTCTATGAGTTATTAGAAGAACTATTCAAATCATTCTGGGATGTGCAGTATAACTTTGGATTTTAAACTGGAGGCCTCTTTGCAATAGGTAATTATTTATCCCCTTCTAAACAGACTTGGTCCTTTTTTCAGAAAGGCCCCAGTTCTCAACAGTGAATTAAATTTAAAATTGGGATAAAGTGTGTCATGTGATGTCATGTTTAGTGTTCTGTGGGCTAAATTTAACACACTAATTGAATTTGGTATAATTACTAACATTTACTGCATGTTAAATTTAACCCATCAACTATATAGGGATAATGATACAATTAGCTCTCTGATGAGAAATTGGGCCATTATGTCTGTGAAGAAAACAACATTGATTTTTTCTTCAGCTTCAATTTCTTAGAAATTAAAACCCAGTTTGTATAGAAAGTTTTTGGAGGCAGATATTACAAAACAAGAGTGTGTTTTCCATGGCTATAGGATTTTACCCTCATTAACCTTGTCACCATAATCAGGTGTCAGTAGCAATACAATGACAATGGGCCGTATGCATAAAAACAAGCAATTGCTTGTGCTAGCCTTTTGCTTGAATCGGTATGCATAAAAACAAGCAATTGCTTGCAAGCAAAAGCATTTGCTTACAAGCACAAGCAATTGCTTACTGCTCGTAAGCAATTGCTTACCAAACAAGCAATTGCTTAAAACCGTATGCATAAAACGAACCTTTTACTTGTCTTGATAAGCAATTGCTTGCGTTTTTTCAAGCACATCCAGACCAGCTTGAGCTCTTGCTTACTCAGGGCATTCGCGTTTAAGGATCAATTTTTCGTACCGTTTCAGGATGATTTCAAGCTCCATATTCCAGAGGTTATGTTGTGATCAAATTCCTGTTATTTTAGACTTTTTACGGCAATTTTTGTCCATCGATCTGCACAGAAACCCCCCTGATGCTCCGCGCTGTTTCCCCCTATTTGCGTAATAAAAAATACTGCTGCCAGGTCGGGCACGAAGCGTTGTTGCCCTGCAGTGCGATGTTCGCACAACCGTAACGATCCTTTGTCCAACACGTAAGCAATTGCTTGGTATAGTGCAAGCAAAAGGTTTGAGCACAAGCAAAGGCTTGTGCAAACGAATTTAAGCAATTGCTTGAACTTGATCTTTTGCTTGACAAGCTCTTGCTTGTGCTTAAAGCATTTGCTTATAAGCAATTGCTTGTTTTTATGCATACGGCCCAATGACCAACCCATTCACAATACAAGCAATATTTGTAGTGTTATTATCTGCTAGGGCAAACAAATATTGTAGAGATATATATGAACCCATTCAATACCTTCTCAGATTGGGAGGAGGTAGTGGGCATGTTCTTACATGAGAGATTAGGAACATATCTATGACACTTTGATATAAAAACAAAAATTCAAAAGCCAATTTTGTGTTTTCCTGTGGTTAGGATTTAAAATTAATTAACCTTGTCACGATATTCAGGAGTCAGTAGCAATACAATGACAATGACCAACCCAGAGCCGTGTATGGCTCTGGACCAACCCATTCAGGATATAAGCAATATTTGTAGCGTCACTATCTGCTTGTATTATTGGACCAAGAGGGCAAACAAATACTGCAGAGAGATATATGAACCCATTCAATACCTACTCAGATTGGGAGGAGGTAGTGGGCATGTTCTCACTGAGGGATTAGAAATGTTCCAAGTACTTATCTGCTGCCTATAGATTGAAAGGTGATGGTGACATATTAAAAGCCAGTTGTATGCATTGGTTACTGTAGAAGTGGTTATTTTTACATGTTCATTATTTTAGTAACACAGAACAACAATTGTGTTTTGTTAAAGGGATAGTGTAGTTTTGGTAGAAAAGGAGCTTCTAAGTTCAAGAAATTATTTATATGTGAGGTAATGAAAAACTATGTGTAAATTTGAAAATGTACATGTGATTTTAAAGACAAAGTAAACTGGGATCATAGTTGGCTTTGAAACAGCTGAAATATCTATAAATATGTCTGATTGGAATAAATGCTGGGCCCATCATTTATTGATCATTTACGAAAGTATCTAAAAAAAAAGCCTACACATTTTCAAAAATATATAAACATGGTTTTTAAATTGTTTTTGATGATCTTACACTTACACTTACTCAAGGGAGGTGGTGGGCATGTTCTTCCGCAGAAACCGCAATAATCTGGTTCTCTAACATACTTAATTTGTATGCATATCCTATTAAAGGTTTTTCCTGATAAGTATATATATTGAATGTAAATCATTATTAAATTCATTAAAGAATCTGGTATCTTTTGAGATTGAGGATAACTCAAAACAAGTAGAAACTAGACATGAAATTCGTCATAGACGAATTAGGTGATACGTACCCATTTGAAAATGTATCTTTTGAACCTTTCCACAACAAGCTTAAACCGATTTGATTTGCAGGAAATCTTAATGAGGAAAAATTATTCAGAGGTCTATCAGTAAAGATTTGTTGTGAACACCTCAAAATCCAAGATGGTGTCCAATAAAGCAGCTGTTTTGATTTGTTATAGATAATTGGTGAAATGTACCAAACGACACCTGTAATCAGCATGATTTTGCAGTTATATTAAAGACAATAGACGTTTCTATAATCTGATAATAATCATTATTGGGTTCAAGATATGTTACATGGTTACTAGTAGTTGTAGTCCCAAACTTAAATTTTAGGCATTTTCCCCCAACAATAGAAATTATTGATTTACATAATTTGGTGTAGATCAATAATTATATTAGTAGTTGGATTAATACTTTTTGAAGAACTGCCAAGTTATATTAGCAATACTATGTGAAAGTTTTAAGTGTGTACCATATCTGAACAAAAAGTTATAATATCTGGAAGTCAACATTTAATATCGACAAAAAGGGCAGTTTTGCACCATTTATCATGCTGAACAGGGTGTCTACAAAATTTGTAATCTTGATTATAGGATTTGTGTAGTCAATAGTTGCGTTAATCTTGGGACATCTTCATTTCTAGTTATGAACAAAACCAACTTTTTCTGTAATATGACGAATATTCCACCATCATTTTGTAATCCGCGTAGATGTTGTGTTTGTCTTGTATTAGTTTATGAATTTATCAATACTCAAGCGCTAGAAATGAACTTAATTCCACTCCCCATGGAGCATTCAAATCAGCTGGATAATGACGCGCCTGCCAGGCCTATTGTGAATTTGAATCATACTGGGTGTTGCCCATGATGTTTTTAAAGCATTGTCAAGATCATATTAATTATCTTAAGTAAGTATCTTATTGAAGTACACAATATTAGAGCGTATCTAGATTCGAACTCCATATTGATTGCAAGGCACGCACCTTTCATGCCCTACACATCTTATTGCATTTATCTGGAAACCATAAAGGTCTATACAAATGGCCGACTTAGTATTTAAAACAAATTAGATGGATCTTTGCCTCCGGTATATACACTGTTATGGACAAATCACATCCTGAGTTAAACTTTTTGTTATATAATGGATTATATTCTGTGCATATATGCTTGATAAATCAAAATTGTTTTTTGATCTTTGATGTTAATTGACACAGTGAGTCAAGAAATAACGTTTATGATTTCATCTTATTTTGTTTATGATGTAACATTTTCTTAAACATATCAGTATTGTACAGTCAATTTATTTGTGATAGATCGGTTTACACAATTCTTATTTATTTAATTACTGAAATTCATGTCTATGATTGTATGTGAATTCATAAATAAATGGTTTGTAATAGAGGTTGGTAGATTCTAAAGAAAAAAAAATGTTATAATTTTATTTGTTCTTTGGGATATGACATAACAGATTTGCTTTTATTGTTTTTTATATGGACATTTACACTATTCCAACATGTTCTGCATTTTTAAAATTTATATCCGTGTCCAAATACTATAGATATTGATTCTTAGACTGTAAAAGTGAAAAATTTTTAAGTAGTTCTTTTTTCTAGGTATTATTGTGAAATAGTTGAATGTACATCTAAATTTCATTGTATGAGATAGTATAGTTTTCCATAATACTTTTGTCATTCAATTTTGTCCCGAAAAATTAAGAATATCTTCTTTAATATTGTCTATTGTTGACCAAATATGTTCAACAATCAGTACGCTTTTCGATGCACAAAAGACCTCTGGGCTGCCGGTCTAATGGTTGACATGTATAGAAAATAACAAACGACAAAGTAAAGACCCGGTTATCATTTTTTTTTTAATAGCTGTTACAACTCAAGAGGGTGCTTTCTAAGAAAGCAAAATTGTGCATGTGATGTCGTGTGAAAATAATGATTAGATAAAGATAGTATCAACTATTTAAAAACCTCTTTTTATTTTTTTAAGAAGTGATATATGCATTTTAAGTATTTAAAAAAAAATCAAGATATCGATTGTCTAGACAATATATAAATAAAATATTTGTAAATGAAATTTTACAATTATGAGAACATTTGAAACGGAATGATTCTCATTTTACATGTTTTATTCAAGGAACTTTCTAATTGAATTAGAACCAACCAATTTTGTGTCATGGGGCATTTCGGGAAGTACCAATACTCAAGTGTACCTTTAAACCATGCAATTGTACAAAGTTATTCTTTTGGGAGGTTTCTCAGAGAAGCAAATACATCATCTTCCACAACACAAATTACCAGTCTTCCTAGTTATTCTATATTCCAGACAATTTGAATTACTATTCTAAGGTCAACTATGCATTGTGTACGTTTCGTCGATGTACAATACAAAATTATATACTAAATGGGTCTGATCCATAAGACTACACTTTGTCAACCATTTCGTGAATGAGACAGAATGCAGATATACGTTTGTTTATCTAAATTTTAGTTTCGGTAAGGGGCGATTGGAATAACTAAACCCTTTTCATACACACGGCTTTATGCTTTGGCTGGTTCCACAAATACAATCATAAGTATAGGAGAACACACAGAAAAATAATTATAAGTCACGTTCACATCGAACATTCAAAGTTAATCTTCACTGTTCACAGCAGTACCTCATGCTAAATCTGTATGCAACAGTATACTCACTTATAATATACATGTATTAATTCACAACTTGTGTCTCTCTTTTACATCAGATATTATTAATCAACCAGTATATAATTATTACTTAGATAATTACCATAAACAATACAAAGATTATTCTCAATATTCAGCAAGTTATACAACTATAACTAGTATAATCTCTCTCAAACTCTTCCCTCATAATTCCACTAGTTTCCATCTCATTCATTATAAATATATAACTTTAACATGACTACCTTAACATTATAAAATGCGATATAACTTCAATTATCCATGTAAGATAGAAATTATATTGTCTTACCTGTAAAATAACGTGTTGATCAGAGAAGAGACAAAAACTTTCCAGGCACAATACTTGATCCCCACTTCGTGTGTAGGAAGAGAGGGCCGTGTTATCGCGGTATATACTTCAGTTCGTAGGGATCGAATTACGTTGATACAGGTCGAGTCAAAATCACCTTTCTCCATTATTGCAGCGCTAATAGGGATTACTACACGCAAACGCTAGGGTTGAGAGATTATTTTGACCGTTACTGAAAGAGGTGGGCGTTATATGAAATTGTATGACGTAGTAATTGGGCGAGGCCACATACTTTGGGGAGGGCGGCTTAGTCACGTTAATTAGCAAGGCATTATATGCATCAATTTGATGTGCCCTGTTTGGAGAACCAATTACTGTTTTCAAACATTTAATTAAAAACACCATAAGTTACGAAACAAAAGAAATATAACGGCTTACTCGGAATATCTTGAATTATTTGCATGCTACATTGCAATAGAGAAAAAACAAATGTTGCCATTATGTGAGTAACATAATAGGAACATATTATTTTTCCTCCAGATCTCCGCTACAACATATCAAAATTGTAGACGTATTCGACCAGAATCGAAGGAGATAGACACACAACTGCACCTTCAAAACATAACACAAAATTTATGAAATCAATCAAAATTAAATTTTCGCTTTTCATGGCAAATTGATGACGTCACGATGTCCGATTGGCGATTTTTGAATATCGCACCATATCTACAACTCATACTCTGTCACGAATACACAACAACCAAAATACTGAACATGGATTTTCAAATTTATGATCAATTGAACAGGGCATGTTTTTACCACATTTTCACATATTTTACATATGGCAGCACGCGCGGATTTCATGTGTAGCACGCGCGCATCGGCACATTTCCGGTCGGAAAGAGATAGTAATTGTTCAGAATCGTCCCAGCTACAAGATATCAAAACTTGGGACAGATTCAAGCAGAATTGACCGAGATATCGGAATCCAAACACGATATATACATAATCGCAAATGATAAAATCGTTGAAAACTGCTAATGTTAACTTCTCATGGTCATATGATTACATAATGAGGTTTGGTTGGCGATAAGGATGCATGACGTTGTATCTACAACTCATTCGTCTGCAAGGAAAAATATTTTTAACAAAATTGCCCGTGGATTTTAAAAATTATTATCAATTAAAAAAGGGCATATTTTGTACATATTTTGTGCATAGCAGCACTCGCGGATTTTAAAGTTTTACGCCCTCCTGTTCGAGCGTTTTTGGTCGAGGAGATCTGGAAACTGTTTTAATTTATCATAGAAAGTATTGGGAACAGTTTCCAAAAAAAAAAACGCCATTTTTTTTGTTCCGTGCGCGCTACGCGTGAAAAAGCGCGCGCGCAAAATTTTGAAATGCTCGGAATGACCTGAAACGTATGGAAAATTGGTTCGCCGGTTGATTTGAGAATTTTTCAAGGATTTTTACCCTTTGACGCGCGCGTACGCGTCCGTCGTTGTCCGTACGACCTTGGGTGCGACATTTTTATATAGCCCTTGAACTTAGCTTGCCATGTACAGAATTTGGTGAAAATATACCATTACGTAAGAAAGATATGGGCTGTTGAAATATTTCACAAAATGGCGTCTCCATGACGTCACAGGGTAGTACCGTCATAATCATTACCCAGGTGCACAATTTCGGACCAAGGTCTATTATGTTCACCAGGTTTCATTATCATATCCCCAGCCAAATTTTACAGACACGAGACACAAAAAACGTACAAAGAAAAAAAATAAAAATAATTGTGTTTCCACAATTGCGGTATATTTGGAGATCGTAATGACCGCGGGAAATAAAGACGGATCGTGATAGCGTTATCAAAATGATGTCGAATGAAATCGGAATGACCGCGGGAAATGACGACGGATCGTGGTAGCGTTATCAAATGATGTCGCATGATAATTTGATATGTTATGAACAAGATCTTATCGAGATCGAGCCTTGTAACATGACACGAATTATATACACAAAGCCAGAGATGATCGTGAAGTATTGTGCGATTGTGGAAACACCCCGCTGAGTAATAACAATAGGTGATACGTATATATACGTATCACCTAAAAAGGTGATGAAAAGCAGAGGGTGCAAGAATATTTATAAATTTACACACAATCTGAATGTGCTTACAAGTACTACTCATGTATTTGCATACAAACGTTGGTACAGGAAACAGAAGGACATGGCAGGAGCAGCATGCTAGTGCGTCTGCAAGTGCTGTCTGCATGTGATGGCCTAATTCAGGCTCCCATTGTCCCATCATAATTCATAGGAAAGCTTGAGGTGTTGTGATCCGTCAACATACATGTATTTTTCGAACATATTTGTGTTCAGTGGGAACGTGCCCCCTGGCAATATAATGCAACCGCCAAAGAGTGTATTATATTTAGGCTGAGTTTTGTCAGCTCAAATTACCTGTGTGGCGCTAGATAAGATGTATCAGGCAGGCATTGATATATATATATATGTTTACCTGAGTATTTGCTGATAGCGTTTGCCCCTAGTGTAGGCACATTGTGTGGCCAGATGATTAGGGTTGAATATTGTGTTAGACCACACAAGCCATGGTAATTGGCTCGCGATATACTACTACCTCTCAAAGGGGGTATCCGAGAATGAGTTAACGACGCAATAACCTTGCTTGCAATGTATTATCATTGAAACTATTTATGATGTTGCCTTTTAATTAGATGTGAGTCTTATTTACGATTAATGAGATCACATTTTTTATATTTTATCAAGAAAGTCCAACAATGTTAAAGATTGATTTAGATATATTCTGATATACCCCTTTTATCCTGTTCCCTACTACATGTGGCAATCCACATCAGGCCCAACCAGGTTCCAATATATATGCGATGGGTTAATACTGATTACTCACCCTATTTGAGTCCTTCCTATTTAAAGAAATATTTCCTGAAGATTATTTGTGAAAGTTAATATCTTACCACATGCTGACATCAAAATGTAAGATGATAATTTTGAAACAGATTTGTATACATATTTTGTTACCAATATCATGCTGCGCAATTTTCAGGGGATGTATTCATGTAGAAAAAATCTATTCAATTCTATTTTATATGACTGCCGAGTATACTGAATAGGTCTTTGATGCAATATGTATACACTAGCTGTACCCGCGGAAATCCGCGGGTTTTTTGTGAGAGAAAGGCGGTGACGATATAGCGATACTTTAAAACTGTATTATTCCCAAAGTATGAGTATTGGTATTTCCCGAAGTGCCCCTGATATTTGTTTGTAAGACACGGAAGAACTAACTGTCAAATTTGAAAGAACAAACAATTTTAATGACAGAATAACCTTTATTTGATCCAAATCGGTTCAGAAACGGATGAAATATCTACACCATAAACATATTTTTATTCAAAAATGCTACACCGGGGGAAAGTTGTTGATGATAATCTCTATTGAATCATTATTTTAACAAAACTTTAAATGCACAATTTTGTATGAAAATGGCCAAAACCAACCATTCTTTTAGAAAGCGCCCTCTTGAGTTGCAATCATGACTCTTTATGAATAACAGGGGATTTACTTAGTCGTTTGTAATTGTGTATACTTTTCGAGCATGGTGAAATGTTAACTATTATTTTGTACCGTAACGGTGCACGTTTTGATTACTAAAGTTAAGTTTAACCAATACTCAACTATCCCTTTAAATAGGACAAAATAAACACGGGCGACTCAATCCCGCCCCACAACACGTCGGGCCCCGTCCAACGATACACCCGGTCAATGTATTAAATTAGATACAGTTATGCTCGTGTACTTGCTAATAAAGTAGCTTCGCCGCTCCACCCCCCCCCCCCCCCCCCCCCCTCCCTCGACCACAATTGCCTGCATGAAACATAACCCCGTGTCCCCTAAGCTTTTCATATCCAAACTAAGTTCTTCGGCGTATATATTTTGTCATATTCTTGTGAAACCCGATGCTGATTTTTCTTTGAAGGGAATAGTAGCCGTATATAAGTATAATATGTATTGCATAATAAATGATCAGATATACCTCCCACATCCATTCTAACCCCCCCCCCCCCCTCCCCGGCCCCCAGACGTCTTCTCTGGTATAGTACAAATGTAGTAGCTTCCACTGATTCACGGCTGGCATAATACAATAATCTTACCGCAAGATGGCGAGAATGTATAATCGTGTACGGAGCGAATGAGCAAAAGAGTGACCATTGTCGATGGTCAGTGAGCTATGCAAACAAACTCCGTTACGGCGGGGGTGATTAAGAAGACTCCGTTGGCTTAATACAATGCACAGCCTTCTGCCTGAGTGTTATGAGCGCAGCTAAATTGAAGTTGTCGCATTTTGTCGTTGATGCACTTACAAACACAATGCCAATCGGCAATAGCGATCATAACCATACCATCCGCGTAATATAAATATTGATATTTATCAAAACCTGGGTAGTTTCGCAACATGTTATATCTAAAATGGTTTCTCAATATATTATTTGTTTTATCTACTCCAATTTATATTCTTACAAATAATTTTACGGCGATAAATCGTTAGTCAATGCTCAGCGCCTTAAATAGACAATGCCGCATTGCTGACTTTCCCTTTTCTTCGATCTGGAGGACGACCACGGGGCGGGAGCGACTCGGGAATGCCTTATTGTCCTCCGCAAAACGTATATCCTTCGATCCCGATGGTCGGGGAGTCGCCGAATTCTCGGGGTGAGGATATCTCGAGTGGGAGGCATTTGGGGGGTTGAAGCTTACCGTATTAATATAATAGATGCATGTAAATTCAGCTGTAAGCTAGCGTTGTTGATTGACTGTAACTTTGTGATATTGATTTCCATTTTTGTTTACAAATTTATATATATTCATATCTTATTACATCCATTTCACCTACCCCTTTCTCTCTCTTACCATCCCCCACCCCCTGCTCTGTTTCTCGCTCTCTCTCTACTTTTTTCTACCCCTCTCTCACTCTTTTAACCCTAAAAAGACTGGGGGGGGGGGGGGTTATTTGGCCTCCCCTCCATGATTTGCGTGATTACTCCGAAATGCAACATTCTCACACCACTGCACTTTGTGCCTTTATTCTTTAGAATCTATATAGCATCTTTTAATAAGAAATTGTTAGCGCGTCGCGCGACTATCGTTGTGGTGTCGCGTCGCACACACAAATGTGTCAGAAGTGCAGTTTCCCATTCATTTGTGTGTTAAATGCATGGTAATTTTGAAAGATCCAAATCCTTTATTTTCAGCTATAAACCCTAATTAGAATTTGAAAGACCTTTTGATAACCATTTATAATGACACAAAATAACAATAGAATCAAATGAAAATGAAAACAAAGAATTGCATAAGGATATTCAATTTCTTATGTATTTCTTTTTTTCCTGGTTTTGATAGCTTTTTTTTCCTCATTAATTTTACCAAATATAAGCTGAACCCCAAAATCACCCTTTGAAAACATTTGCATGTCCATAAAAATGCTAAAAAAGAGAGAAAAAAAGAAATACAGAATTAGCATATTTGTATTTAATTATTTAGAGCTCTAATTTAATTTAACGATGGATTCTTGTAGATGACATCGGAAAGTATGCGCATGCCAAATTTGGTCACGATTGGGTGCACTATAGGTCTATAGCCAAGATCTCTGGGGGGTAAAAGTATTTACCAACCTGTTATTTCACCTCTGAAATGGGGATTACCCCTATCAAGCTTTGTAAAATAAATTCTAGTAGTCTCCATTTTCTTTGTATACATTTATGTTGTCAATTTGTATGCACTATTATCATTTGAACAAATAAATAATCTGAAACTAACTATCTATTCTTTCTACCTGTTTATGTAATGCAGGTGATCTGATGATGAGTCTCCTGTGGTACTACCGACCTGAGCACACGGAGCAGGGGAGACAATCCTGTCATCAGCAGGTAGGCATAATAATAACACTATGACAAATAATGGAAAATAAATTGGAAAACATTGTTCCTTTTTGATGACTCCAAACAAACAAAAATGACAAACAATAGAGATTGGGCTCAAAATCAGCGCAGATCTAATTGCCCAAGGCCAGAGGTGTTCTGGTCTAGTGGGCTGCGCTCTGCTTTCCACACAAATCGATCCAAGTTCGAAACTTAGGTTGCATCTCTTGGATGATGATGATAAAGATTGGTCCCATAGACATGATAACCATTATTGATTGAACGCTGCTGTGGGGCTATCAAATTTCACCAATGCCAAATTTTACTTGTGTACTGTTTATCCAATTTTGGGGCAGCTGATCCTTGATTCAGGCTTGACACCCAGTAATGTTTTTTTTTTTTAAGTTGTAGAACATTCTTAAAACAAGTGAAGAAAATGTCTGCTGAAAACTGCTTATCTACTAAAAATTACCTGTGTAATAAAAATGAGAGTCAATAGAGGGCCTGAGCATTTGATCCTAGCAGAATCTTCTTCAGAGGCAAACTGACATTGACTCTCATTCTTAAAACATATATCGTGCCAAACCAGAATATCTGACACAATGCATATAAGTTTGACAGTGTTACAATCACTGAGCGAGCAATACATTTTAATGTTTGCCAGCATGAAGAAGAAAATATCATACAATATTTTGGAATGAAATCAAACAAGTATGTGGGAAATTGGAGGTGAATCATGCTATTTTTTTTTCCAACCAAGTTTAAAGGGGTGCCAAACGTGGGCATTTCCTGTCACTTCTAGTTGCGTATTTCCTCTTGAGTATCACTGATGATGGAAATAATCAATGTTTTTTCAACCACTATAATCTGTTTGAACTGAACACTGGAGGCTGCCATGTTTTCCAACGATACAGCATGAAACCTCATTTGATTTGCAAAAAACAAAAGTGGGTTACGTTACCACTGACATAGCAGCAGCTTCAACAACAGCAATTAAATAACCCTCTTTTATTTGTGCATGCTCAGATGCGCTCAGGAAAACATGGCAGCCTCCAGTGGTCAATCAAAACAGTTGATAGTGGCTTAAAAAAACATTGATTATTTTCATTATTAGCGATACCCAACGGGAAATAAACAACTAGAATTGAATGGAATTATGCACTCATCATTAACCATTTTAAGCACAAATTTTAGTGTTTCGTTTCCCTTTAAAGTACTTTCACAAAGAGAAATTAAACCAATTATGAGAACATCTCTCAGAAACCTGTATTCTAGTATCTCTATAATTTTGCCTTAATTTGTTAACATGATTTATTTGCACAATTTTAATAAATAATGAATATGTATTTATCATATCTGCTATTGTTGTCAATATTATAATTGTAAACTAGAGTAGCAAGAGTAGTCCTTTATATTGCTAGCATGTTGATGAATATCGATGTTTCCAAGATAATTGACACTTATTCCCTTCTGCATGTGAAATGTGATAGTTCTGGATAAATATGAATTGTTTGACCCTATCTGACACAAGAGACGGTCCATGATTGACAAAAATAAATGTTTAGTTTTCAATATGTTTTAAATCACTGTTTGGTGAGGTTAGGGTTAGGTTATATCTCAAAGGTATCGCCCAACCATTGTGCAATATTACAACGCATTAGGCACAGGCCATCATCAAAATGTACATTTCTTTTTTCTTGTTCACAGACTTTCAATAAAGAAAAATCAGTCAAACTAGGTACAGCCTACAGACTGAGACCCCGTTTACAGTGAAAAAAAGGCCGGGCCGAGACGCGTCTCGGCCCGGCCTTTTTTTTCACTGTAAACGCTCAAAAGGCCAAATGTGGGGCCAAAAGTGGCCGCGCATTTGGCCCCGCTCTGGAGGTAGTCTCGGCCGCGGCCGAGACGCGTCTCGGCCCCGCTTGTTCTCACTGTAAACGCACGCAGGGCCAAATGCGGTACCAAATTGGGAAAACAATTCGTTGCAAATAACGCACCTTTGTTCTGTGACCCCGTCACGCCCACAAAATAATGGTTTGTTTACATGCAGAGCGCCACTACGACAAGACCACCACTGTAAACGCAAAAAATTGGGGGCCGAGTACCGCAATTTAAGCAGGGCCGAGACGCGTCTCGGCCCGGCCCTGCACTGTAAACGGGGTCTCAGAAATAGAAACTGGATGGATAATTGTGGTACTAGACATTTTTATATGCAGTCCTGACTCTCACAGTCTTAATGTTGATTCCATAGAGTACAGAAGCCATGACATCATAAAAACACTTTTTTAGAATTTACAAATTTGGACTTCATTTTCAGAAAGAGCATAACAAATAATGTCCAAATACCGAAAATCAAAGAAATAGGTTACGTATTGGCTGAGATATTATGCCCATCCGAATGAATTTTACTTCAATGGGCAATCAGTGTTATAGTGCACTGGTTCCTAAATTTAGGAACCAGTGCACTATAACACTGATTGCCCATTGACAAACAAATCATTCGGATGGGCATATCTCAGCCAATATGTAACCTATTCCTTTGATTTTTGGTATTTGGACATTATTTGTTAGTCCAAATTTGAAAATTCCTAAAAGAATATTTATGACATCATTTATGACATCACACTTGACTCTATTGTTCTGTGTCTCAGTCCTCCCCATGTGTCTTTATAGTCCACAATCTTCATGTCCTTATTGTCATATTGCCTTGACAAAGATTCTGATAGGATCGAAAGCTAGGCTTCTTACTCACTCAAATTATGATACTGATAACACCAAAAATATATTTTTTTCTATTTTCATCTATGAAACTTGAAATTAAAATATGTTCCTGAAAATAATTTAGTTTCAAACTTTAGCATATATCTTCTTCTTCCATACTTCCTCCCACCCTGTACACCCATACTTCATGGCAAGATATACAATGTTCTCCAGTCATGTACATGTATATGGTGCACTACACCTTCACACGGTATGCCTTCCAGTGGTTAGCCACCGTGAGGAGGGAATTACTCGATTCTGTGGTGCTTATGGGCCTAATGGGCCTCAATTTTCATTATACTGGCTGCCTGTACAAGGTGACGTCTCCCCAGAATTATATCGCTCCCGCTCTTGATGCTGGGGGGAATGGTCAGCGGATGGATAACAAGGACGTTGGGTAGATTCTATCTTCATCTTCCTCTCTCTCCCTCTCTGTAATATTCTTCAGTTCTCTCGCTTTCTTTCTTTTAGTTCAAATTCATATCTCTGTCTTATTTTCTATTTATTAATGATTTATAGTTCAGTTGTCTTATCCTTCTTTTATGTCTATCATCTTTGTCTCTCTTACTCTCTATTGTTATACCAATCTATGATGTTTCTCTTTTGATAGTGCTCCTTTTCTCTATATTTCTTCTCTCTTAGTGTGTTGTTCTACTTCCTTACTTATATTCCTATTCCCCTCTTCATCTTTGGTACCTTCTCTCTTTCATGCCCATGATCTTCATCTTTGGTACCTTCCCTCTTTCATGCCCTTGATCTTCATCTTTGGTACCTTCCCTCTTTCATGCCCTTGATCTTCATCTTTGGTACCTTCCCTCTTTCATGCCCTTGATCTTCATCTTTGGTACCTTCCCTCTTTCATGCCCTTGATCTTCATCTTTGGTACCTTCCCTCTTTCATGCCCATGATCTTCATCTTTGGTACCTTCCCTCTTTCATGCCCATGATCTTCATCTTTGGTACCTTCCCTCTTTCATGCCCTTGATCTTCATCTTTGGTACCTTCCCTCTTTCATGCCCTTGATCTTCATCTTTGGTACCTTCCCTCTTTCATGCCCTTGATCTTCATCTTTGGTACCTTCCCTCTTTCATGCCCATGATCTTCATCTTTGGTACCTTCCCTCTTTCATGCCCATGATCTTCATCTTTGGTACCTTCCCTCTTTCATGCCCTTGATCTTCATCTTTGGTACCTTCCCTCTTTCATGCCCTTGATCTTCATCTTTGGTACCTTCCCTCTTTCATGCCCATGATCTTCATCTTTGGTACCTTCCCTCTTTCATGCCCATGATCTTCATCTTTGGTACCTTCCCTCTTTCATGCCCTTGATCTTCATCTTTGGTACCTTCCCTCTTTCATGCCCTTGATCTTCATCTTTGGTACCTTCCCTCTTTCATGCCCTTGATCTTCATCTTTGGTACCTTCCCTCTTTCATGCCCTTGATCTTTATCTTTGGTACCTTCCCTCTTTCATGCCCTTGATCTTCATCTTTGGTACCTTCCCTCTTTCATGCCCATGATCTTCATCTTTGGTACCTTCCCTCTTTCATGCCCATGATCTTCATCTTTGGTACCTTCCCTCTTTCATGCCCATGATCTTCATCTTTGGTACCTTCCCTCTTTCATGCCCATGATCTTCATCTTTGGTACCTTCCCTCTTTCATGCCCATGATCTTCATCTTTGGTACCTTCCCTCTTTCATGCCCATGATCTTCATCTTTGGTACCTTCCCTCTTTCATGCCCATGATCTTCATCTTTGGTACCTTCCCTCTTTCATGCCCATGATCTTCATCTTTGGTACCTTCCCTCTTTCATGCCCATGATCTTCATCTTTGGTACCTTCCCTCTTTCATGCCCTTGATCTTCATCTTTGGTACCTTCCCTCTTTCATGCCCATGATCTTCATCTTTGGTACCTTCCCTCTTTCATGCCCATGATCTTCATCTTTGGTACCTTCCCTCTTTCATGCCCTTGATCTTCATCTTTGGTACCTTCCCTCTTTCATGCCCATGATCTTCATCTTATTTCCTATCTCCTGTTATTCATTACCTTACTGTTCTTCTCTTTTGTGAAAATGCTCCTTTTCTCCCTATTTCCTTTACTCTATGGCATATTTTTCTACTTCCTTATTATTGCTTTATTTGTTTTCTTCTTATCTTCCCTCTTTCATATCCATTACCTTCCTCTTCCTACGCTCCTAGATGTTACTATGCTTCTCTCATTTTATCATGCTATTTTCCATCCTGCATGTTTATCCCCTTTTCTTTCCTTCTCTCATCATTTTCCTCTCTATTTTTCTTCCTCTTCTGTCTTTGCACAAATATATTGTAGCTTCTTGTTTATCCAAGTTCTGTTTCAATTTTTCTTGTTTTTTCTTCTTTTCATTCTCTCATTTCTCCTAATGGGCCATTCTTTGAAAAGTGAAACTTTTTTGGAAAAAATCAAGTTTGTTTTTTCTGTTGTTTTATTCCATTATTGGAAAGATCAATATCTTAAGGTTTTATAAAATATATGTTTTATACTAAATATTGAAAATTCATTACGCATTTGCATAAATTTGCATAATTCAATATTTTAAAAAAATTCATAACTCCAAAAATAATCAAGCTAGCTCATACCTCTTACTCTCCTGTACATGTTGATACCAATTTTGTGACAATTGAACTTCATGTTACTATCTAAACCTAATATTTGGGTCAATCCACGTCAAATCACCCAATTTTCAGAGAAATGTTCACCCGACCCCCTTCAATTTTGCTAAAATTCGCACCAAATGTTCCCCAAAGTGTCTCACGGAAAATTCTGAAATATTTTGCCCCAAGGTCAAACGGTTGCTAAGATACGGCCTCACCTAGCAACCAATGCGCGATTCTTAAAAGGTGTTATACAAAAATCAGCCATTTTCAACTCCCCCTCACAGCTAAAGTGAATGAGGGAGCAAGCTAAATTTTTGTAAGTTGAAAGAACTTTATTATCTGTAAAAGTAAAAAAAAAAAAAAATCTGCTACGAAATTTCATTTTCGCGTACGAGGTCATCAAAAATGACCCTAAGTCGTAAAATTTCAATTTTCGGACAGTGTTTAGGGGTCAATAAAATAAATATGACAACAAATAAAGCAAAAGTAAGAATGTAAATCAATTTAAAACAACTTTCTCTAAAAGCACATAAAAAATCAGCACAAAAAATGGTTCCGTTTTCGTGTAGGGCGCCCTCAAAGTCTGAACATATCAGAAATCAGCAAAGTTGAAGGTCAAAGTTCACCTTTAGTCCAACCTAGTAGAAGCATGAAAATTGGTGGAATGATAGACATTCATCTATATTTTAGGGTACCACCAGCGAAAATTTGCTTCCGAAATGTTATCTAGCTTAAAAACGCACACGAAAATGAGGTTAAACACCGTTACGCAACCATTTATTGCCCTTAAGTGGTTTTCAGGGGTTTTTGAAAGCTTCTGTGAAAAAAACTAATCATGCTGCTAGGCTCATTTTAGCATGTCTGGTAGTCCTTCATGGGTACTTCAAGAAAATGCATACATTGGGTAGGTTTTCTTAGAGGATTGACCTAAAAAATGCATCTGAAAATGGTTAGAAAACATGTTTTTTGCAATTATTGTCAATTTTCTGGTAACGTGCCTGTGTTTACAGGCACTTTCAAACTTCAATATTTGGCAGATGGAAAGTGACATAAAGCTCATATCTTCTAATCTGGTAGACATTCATCTATATTTTAGGGAACTATCAGTGAAATTTTGCTCCCGAAATGTTATCTAGTAGAAAAATGCTCACAAAAATGGGGTCAAACACCATTACGCTACCATTACGCTACCATTTATTGCCCTCAAATGGTTTTCAGAGGATTTTTGAAAGTGTCTCTGAAAAAAAGTATTAATGCTGCTAAGCTCATTTTGGCATGTCTGGTAGTCTTTCATGGGTACTTCAAGAAAATGCATATGTTGGGTAGGTCTTTGTACAGCATTGACCTTGAAAATGCATTCGAATATGGTTAAAAACACGTTTTTTTACAATTGGTCTATTTTCTGGTAACGTGCATGTTTTTACAGGCACTTTCAAACTTAAATATTTTAGAGATGGAAAATGGGTCATAGCTCATATCTTCAAATCTGTTAGACATCCATCTATATTTTAGTGAACAACTAGTAACATTTTGCTTCCGGAATGTTATCTAGCATAAAAACGGACACGAAAATGAGGTTAAACACTGTTACGCAACCCTTTATTGCCCTGAAGTGGTTTTCAGGGGTTTTTGAAAGCTTCTGTGAAAAAAACTAGACATGCTGCTAGGCTCAATTTAGCATGTCTGGTAGTCATTCATGGGTACTTCAAGAAAATGCATACATTGGGTAGGTTGCCTACAGCATTGACTGGAAAAATGCATCTGAAAATGGTTAAAAAACACGTTTTTTACAATTATTTGTCTATTTTCTTGTAAAAAACGTTTTTTAATCATTTTCAGATGCATTTTTTTGGTCAATGCTGTACGAAACCTACCCAATGTATGCATTTTCTTGAAGTACCCATGAAGGACTACCAGACATGCTAAAATGAGCCTAGCAGCATGTCTATTTTTTTTCACAGAAGCTTTCAAAAACCCCTGAAAACCACTTCAGGGCAATAAAGGGTTGCGTAACAGTGTTTAACCTCATTTTCATGTGCATTTTTATGCTAGATAACATTTCAGAAGCAAAATGTTACTAGTTGTTCACTAAAATATAGATGGATGTCTAACAGATTTGAAGATATGAGCTATGAACCATTTTCCATCTCAAAAATGTTTAAGTTTGAAAGTGCCTGTAAAAACATGCACGTTAGCAGAAAATAGACCAATAATGTAAAAAAACGTGTTTTTAACCATTTTCAAATGCATTTTCAAGGTCAATGCTGTACAAAGACCTACCCAACATATGCATTTTCTTGAAGTACCCATGAAGGACTACCAGACATGCCAAAATGAGCTTAGCAGCATTAATACTTTTTTTCAGAGACGCTTTCAAAATCCTCTGAAAACCACTTGAGGGCAATAAATGGTAGCGTAATGGTAGCGTAATGGTGTTTGACCCCATTTTTGTGAGCATTTTTCTACAAGATCACATTTCGGGAGCAAAATTTCACTGATAGTTCCCTAAAATATAGATGAATGTCTACCAGATTAGAAGATATGAGCTTTATGTCACTTTCCATCTTACAAATATTGAAGTTTGAAAGTGCCTGTAAATACAGGCACGTTACCAGAAAATTGACAATAATTGTAAAAAACGTGTTTTCTAACCATTTTCAGATGCATTTTTTAGGTCAATCCTGTAAGAAAACCTACCCAATGTATGCATTTTCTTGAAGTACTCATTAAGGACTACCAGACATGCTTAAATGAGCCTAGCAGCATGATTAGTTTTTTTCACAGAAACTTTCAAAAACCCCTGAAACCCACTTAAGGGCAATAAATGGTTGCGTAACAGTGTTTAACCTCATTTTCGTGTGCGTTTTTAAGCTAGATAACATTTCGGAAGCAAATTTTCGCTGGTGGTACCCTAAAATATAGATGAATGTCTATCATTCCACCAATTTTCATGCTTCTACTAGGTTGGACTAAAGGTGAACTTTGACCTTCAACTTTGCTGATTTCTGATATGTTCGGACTTTGAGGGCGCCCTACACGAAAACGGAACCATTTTTTGTGCTGATTTTGTGTTTGCTTTTAGAGAAAGTTGTTTTAAATTGATTTACATTCTTACTTTTGCTTTATTTGTTGTCATATTTATTTTATTGACCCCTAAACACTGTCCGAAAATTAAAATTTTACGACTTAAGGTCATTTTTGATGACCTCATACGCGAAAATGAAATTTCTTAGCAGATTTTTTTTTTTTTTTACTTTTACAGATAATAAAGTTCTTTCAACTTACAATAATTTAGCTTGCTCCCTCATTCACTTTAGCTGTGAAGGGCAGTTGAAAATGGCTGATTTTTGTATAACACCTTTTAAGAATCGCGCATTGGTTGCTAGGTGAGGCCGTATCTTAGCAACCGTTTGACCTTGGGGCAAAATATTTCAGAATTTTCCGTGAGACACTTGGAGGAACATTTGGTGCGAATTTTAGCAAATTTGAAGGGGGTCGGGTGAACACCACTGGTTGATTTGACGTGGATTGACCCATTTGTAAAATTCCCATTTCCATTCACATTGTACAGTATGTCACACACGTGACCCAGACATCCCCATACAATAACATACATTAAAAAACAATTGTTTGAGTTTATTTATTTTTTGTACCATTTTCTTACTTACAGATATATATCTGTTGTCTGATACTAATATGAACATTTGAGCATTTCATATCTCACAGGATTTTCAAAGTGAAATTGAGTTTTAAAAAGTTTCTTCAAAAATGCTCCCGTGCAAAGTCACACACGTGACCGATGCCATTTGACCTCTGTCCTTGGGTAACGTAATCCTAATAAAATCTTTTGTGTTACACTTGAAAGACTTCAACATATGCAAGTCATATATGAAGTTCACATCATCATACCTCCTATACTTACTGAAATATTAGCATTCTATTTCAAAAATTTTCATATTTTGGGTCACACACGTGACCAAGAATGGCCCTAATTCTCAATTCTTTTCCATCTGTGTACTGCACGTTCTTTTATCCTGAAGGATTATAGCTGCTCTCTTCTCAGATTTCCTTTCTTCTCCATCTAGCTACTCAAGAATAGTAAATCATCCTCATCTCCTCTCCCATTAATCTAAATACAGCTTTCATACTGACTTTTATGTTGGTCCAATTGATTGGTGTTACACCAATGATATAAGGATATGATTCTTATGAGCATGAATTGAATAAACAAAAGTAGAATTAATGTGTGCCCTTCAGAATGAGTTTTAATTTGTCTGAGAAGCTACAAATCTCATCTTTGATCAGCCAGTTAGTGGCAGGGGCAGATCTAGCTTTTTGTTAAGGGGGGGGGGGGGGGGGGGGGGGTTTGGATCTAGCTTTTTGCTAAGGGGGGGTTTGACCCAATGACGATGCGGATACTGTGTGGGTCTGGACACATGATGGCGTTTTTCTATGCACATCACATTTTCACTTGGCAGCCCAAGGGGGGGGGGGGGGGGGGGGGGTTTAAACCCTCCCCCATAGATCCGCCACTGAGTGGGGGTGCTATTCAGTGCATTAATTGGTCTGGCTGCCATATATATTGTCCGTTGATCGATGTCATTGATGTTACTGGTATGAATATCTTTGCCCCTTTTCAAACAAAGCCATCTGAATGACACCAATACTGTGATGAAATAATCTTGCTCTCCAGCTGGACCAATGAATGGCTCTTTTGATTGGGCAGATATAGCTTTGGACATATCTGTTAACCCGTTCCCCATGAGTTTCTGAAATCCCCATAGACTTTGTACATAACCCACCTGGTTCCTGTAGCCAAGGGGTTCAAATAGGGATACATTGAGGTCGATCTAAAACAGAGCCATGTGAAACATTTGTATTTTTGAATGTTGTGTTGTGTTAGGATTGATATGTGGGTTGCATATATCAGATTATGATGCTAACCTAAAAGTGGCTCCCTCCAATTATGTATACAATTTGTATGGCTTGTTTTAAGTACATCTTATTATATCTATATCATGGACACATTTTGAAATATTTGGGGTTGCATCTGTGTACATTTGTTGTTTAATGTGCCATGTACTTAATTTTATTTTTTTAAAGACAGGCTTGCCAGTTTATTTGGTAAAAGTCGGATTTCTTTTAAGAAAATTGTCTCTATGGGTGGAATTCTAATGTTTTTCCGAAGTCAAAATGTCTTCCTTAGACATGGTTTTGTCCTAGATGGTATTCTGATATTCTTCCTAAATTTCTCCTTTAACCATCCCAGGTTTTTCGCCAAAATTTAGGCAAGAACTGATTAGCTACTCGGGTATTATTGGTATTGTAAAGCCGAATTTTGGAAATAATTAAGGAAAATGTTCTAGGACAGCCCTGACCCCTTTCCCTAGTCCTATTTGCTGTGTACAAAGCAATGCAGTGTGACCTACATAACCAGTGGGGGCTACATAAGCGCAAATATATAAGCCCGCATTGCACTTTCATGGCGCACACCAAACTAAAGACAATACAGCAAGCGCATTTGCACAGCTTTCACTCAAAATGTCTTTATTGAAGGGTTGATTTGGCTTCCATCTTTTCTGACTGGATGTTTGTAAATGAAACAATATTAGAAATTAGCTCACAGCTGCCCCGTGGGCATGGCCAAAAGCTACATTTTATCTAAGATCTTCCTAAGCAAATATTTTAGAATACTAATTTTGCCCTTCTTACTCACTTCTTACACATTAGGAGGATATTTATGGAAATATTAGAATTCCATCTTAAATCCTCATTACAGGGAGACATATTATCCTCTTTTTAAAGGGAGACATCTATATTATAAAGTAATCCCATTGAACAGTATCTATGGAAACCTGGTGTACCCTATTTATTAATTTGATTTGAGTAATAATCTTGGAGGAACCGAGTTCTAGATATTCCAGCCTGCATGATCATTGTTCTCTCCCTAGTGCACCTCTGTACGTAATATACATGTAGTTCCTATTCTTAAATCCTTACATGCGCTCAAGAGATTATTCCACATCCAGGCTTTGACGCAATGTTGTGGTTGTATAATTCAGAATACAGTGAGCTATTAAAATTATCTGAGAATGAAATGATCATTATCGCTCTGTGTAAATGATTATTTATTTAATTTGAAACATTTTGATAAGTGCCATGGGCAGTAATTAATTACATTCAGCTGATTTATGGAAAAGGTACAGACAATAACACATCTTCATTGCATCCTGTGCATAGAATCAAATCTCATCTGAAGCCTTCTGGAAACAGACACCAATTATTGGCTATCCTGCGGTTTCTCCCGATTTGTCATGAACCCATCTGAGGCCCTTTTCATACCGGTGCTCTAGATTTAGACTGAACCAATCTGAGACCCATTTCATATCTGTCCTCTAGATTAAGACTAAGTTAGAAATGGTTTAAAATAGAGCTGTCCATCCTGTTTTTTCACGGTAACCTGTTATAAGTAACAGGCAGTAATATTATATTCGATGTTCTTTTTATTTGTCAAAGAACTGAATTTGTTTACCAATTGTGTTATTGAATAATTCACTTATATTGTGGTCATTAGAAAACATTTTCTTCAAAATTGTATTGAACATAAACCGGGGAGTCAGTAAAACACTTAGATGTGAATGGGGTACAATTTACTTTCAACCCACGCTATGTGGGTAGGTCCTGCAGTTCCTGCATTATACATCGCAGCACAGTCTAACCTATCACTTGTCATGGTCACACCAATCCCTCATACATCTCCATGAAAATGTGCCCTCTTTCAAATTGCTTACAGTGTACCCAAAAAGGTCCCAAAAGGGCTTTACACACACAAAAAAGTGTGCATTTCTTAGAGCAAGGAATATCAAAGTCTTCCCCCACCTTCAAAAAAATGCAAATATACAATGCTGAATTCAATAATTATGAAGCATCATTTGATTTCATGTATTCTTGCTTGTTTCACCTTATGTGGATGAATTATGAATAATTTCCCATAAATTGACATCTAGAGGCTAGTATGGAAAAGGCAATTTAATAGCTCATCAGAAGTCAAGATCTACATTCAATGTCAGTGTATAAAATATCTTTAGAAAAACACCCTTTTCCTGGTAATTTAACCAATTTCTCCATGCATTTGTGAGCAGTCCAGTAGCTATGCATGGCTGGTCAGTTTTACAATTATAACTGGTGCATGAAGAGAAACGGGTCTTTTATACCAAGCTCAATGCTGCAGTACGTGTAATTAGTGATTCTTCTTGTTTGAAAATTAGATGCGTCTCAACGAAAAATATAATCACAACGTAAATATCTAGTAAGTACTTTATAATGCCTTGATAACGTTCAGTTTTGGCAATAAGAATTGAAATTAAAGCTGTCCATGCAGTACATGTATTATGTAGGGATTGTTGATTTTTATTTAACGTGTTAACGTAAATTTGTTACTAATGGTTGCCACCAAAGGGTATTATTCATGTACAAATTTTCTGATAACTCAGAGCGATACATTTTATCCATTTTGATTGATCTGCCCTGTAGATGTCAATACAATATTTGCTGTGGGCAAATGTTACCACGCAAAAGTTCCACATCTTGGTTAGATAATAGTTGAACCACCATCCCTCCTGGAAATCAGTTTTGAAGTACCTATCCTTGATTTGTTTAATAGACCGCATGCACTCAGATTTGCTCGCCATTGGCAGGATGTTGTGTGATGATAGGAAATGACAATGAATAGACTGCAGTGACCTAGCGTGGTTGTACTGATGGGGGCTGGAGGGCACACAATGCATTTCTATATTTTTGAAAGGATCTTCCCCTTATGTTCACCATAGTTTTATTCAAATGATTGTGGGAGAAAGTGTCCCCCATAGCTACGCCACTGATAGGCCGCCTAGGCCAAACTAGCCAAGGTCTGCTGTGATGAGATCCCACGTGTCCAGAAGTTAACCATTACACAAGCCTCCACACTAACTTTTTTATCTACTAGCCCGTTTGGGCAAGGAAAAATAATAAATGTTAACATTTTACTAGCCCAAACATAAAATGTACTTGTCCACTTAATTTGAGATAAGATTTACGTGTCAGGAATTACATTCTACTCTCACAGTTGAAGAGAAATTAAAGTAGCCCAATTGGGCAAGCAACCTAGACCATTTATAATATTTTCCTTGCCCGACATCAATTATTACTTGCCCTGGGCAAGTGGGCAAGTGCTAATGTTGAGCCCTGCCTTCGAAGTATAATATTTTTAGAAGGTTCAAAATTGCACTTCTATTTGTACATTATACCTTTAATTGAGCGACCATTTTTTATTTTAAAGGGGAAGGAACTCCTAGCCTTTTGACTTACTGGATGTGATGAGAGCATAACTCTTGTCATTTCTAGTCACTTATTTCCTCATGAATATCGTCGCTGGGCAATTAAAAGGACAAATTGACGGTATCGATAGCAATAAACGATACTTACTTTTTGGGAAGAAACAACATTTTGACATTTTGGGCAATTATATTTTTCAAATGCCAAATCCAGTAATCTTGTTTAGTGAAACAGTTACGTAGGCTATAAAGCAATCAAGTCGTTTAATTTGGCGTATGCTCAGTTCTTTTTAACGGAGTTATTTACGCATTTCTGAATTTGTCCTTATTCCACAATTATGCAATTGCCCTTTTACGCGCATTGACAATGCACAGCCAATGCGCGCGACATGGCGCGATAATGGGCAACACAAAGGGCAAAGTCCATTTTGTCCTTTTTATTGCCCATATCATACGCGCACGAGATGCGCGTTTAGTCGTGTATGCCAAACATGCAAGGGCTATTTCATCGTCACTTGAATTAAAATTGGTTAAACTTGTGGCCGTACGTATGTGCGGATATTGTGATCAATGCTATATTCTTACGGAAAAGTAGTAAAATAACACATTTCATTCGTTATACATTGATTCTTATCCAAATAACACCTCTCGGCAGTTCGTGAAAAACGATTTTGTCCTTTTTGTTGCCCAAATACGTGCAATTTTGTCATTTTGTCCTTTTGTTATTTTTGATTTTCTCAAAAAGTGGGGCACATATAGGAATTCTAAATATATCATCGGATAGGTTTTAAAGAACTCTATCTGAAAATAAAATAAAAACAAATTCGATATTTGACGATAATATCGGCCATTTTGCCCTTTTTATTGCCCAGCGACGATATTCCCAATAATGAAAATAATCAATATTTTATGGCCCACTGTCGTCTGCTTTCAATGCCAACAGGAGGCAGCCATTTCTTCAACTTCTCGCGGTGAAATGACGTGTCAGGCGGAGAACACAATAGCGGGTTACGATAATGCTATTGTGTTCTCCGCCTGCCACGTCATTTCACCGCGAGTAGTTGAAGAAATGGCCGCCTCCTATGGGCATTGAAAGCAGACGACAGTGGTCCATAAAATATTGATTATTTTTTCTAATCGGGAATATTCATGAGGAAATAAGTGACTAGGAATGATAGTAGTTATGCTCTCGTCACATCCAGTAAGTCAAAAGGATAAGGGTTAATTCCCCTTTAAAGACCACATACAGCTTGACAATATAGCATTGTTGATTTTCGAAGCAAGTTCTCTATGATTTCCTCTTTCTTTCTTTCTTTAACTATGTTCAAGGAAGGGACTGCATTTTCCTCTAAACAAACTCAACACATTTTCAAAAGCAAAAAAAACTTCTGCCCACATGCCCTTGGAGTAAGAAAGCAGGGCAGCAATGTTTTCCTCCTTACAAAACACTGCAGGGAAGTTGGAAATCCATATCACTAAGCCTTGTCAATGCGTCGTCTTTGCTCCAGGGGATACCTCTGTCTTGTCTTTGATACATCCTGTGTCACATTTACTTGAATGTTCCTGCAAGAATATAGTGGGAAAATGAGCCGCAGATTGGCTTCATTCTGTATCATATTCCCTGCTATATCTATGTCAATTATCCGAGTTAGCATAAAGGGATGTCTGCCAAGATGAGTAGAAGAGAGTGTGTGTTGTGGTATAGATACTGTATGAGATGGGAGTTATATTCAAGTGAAGTTATGTTCTGTTCAGTGGCTGATTATCAACATCACCTTGCCATGTGTCACACGCACTCAAATGTTCCTACATGAATATAGTGGGAAAATGAGCCACAGATTGGCTTAATTCTGTGTCATATTCCCTGCTATATCTATGTCAATTATGTTTGTCTGCCTAGATGAGTGAGTGTGCAATTATGTTTGTCTGCCTAGATGAGTGAGTGTGGGGGTGTGTGGATTTGTTGTGGTAAGTTGGAGTAGAGATGATATATTGGTATTATATTCAAGTGAAGTTTTGCTGTGTACAGTGAGTGAGTTTTCACATTGCTGTGTTTAAATCTCTGTTCTATTCCCTGCTTACAAATTAACTAAGATATCATTTTCATGGATGTTTGCAAAGACAGTAAGAAGTGTGTGGGTGTGTGTGTGTATTGCGATGTCATGTATACAAATAATAATGATAACTGATTTGTATACAGCACATTTATTATCCTTAAAGGTAACGTTGAGTATTGGTCAAACTTAACTTTAGTAACCAAAACCTGCACGATTACGGTACAAACTAATAGTTATAACTTCACCATGCTCGAAAAGTATACACAATTACAAACGACAAAGTAAAATCCCTGTTATCATTCAAAAAGAGCCGTTACAACTCAAGTGTCAAATTAACTTTAGAGAGAAGCGCTTAGAGAAATTATGCACATTTGAACCAATGAGATTTGCACATTTATGCACATTTTCTAACTAGTGAAAATAGCAACTTTGCAATTAATTGCAATTTTTTATGCCACACCCCCAGGACTGGTAACAAATACTTAGGCTGGGGTCTATGGAAAATGGGTTGAGTGATGAAGATGAGAGGGTTTGTAGGGGATGAGGATTAAGAATTAGATGGGGGATCAATCTTAACCTGTTCAGTTCTGGAGAAAAACAAATACTCAGGTTTGGGTCTATTGAAAATACATATTAAACCAAAATCAGATCATCTTTAATGGGGTTAAGTGATGAAGATGAGTGTGTGTGGACTGTGGGGGTGGGGTGAAGAAGATATATAACATGGGGGTATTTATTTATCACATATAACAGTTCAGGAGTCCGGACTGGTGGCAAGAAATACTTGGGATGGAATCTGTGGAGAATATTTGCAGACAATCTTGAATGGGTTAAGTGATGTAGCTGGAAGGAGAATGAGAGTGTGTTTGTAGAGGGATAGGGCAGGGGTGGGTATTATGATGGATGTGGAATTACTGGAGGGGTGGGAGTGATGTTGTCAGTTGATTCATGAGCCATAATTCATTTAGTATATATATATATATATATATCCAAATCAAGGAGGGTGGATAGATTTTTATAGAGGTGACTAGTCTGTTGATGGAGAAACATGTTATGTTATTGCGGAGTGTTTTTATTCCTCTTTTGTTCAAAGAAAAAGGTGTGAATTTAGATGTTCTTGCTTTAGGAGGTAGCATGTCATACATTTGCATTTTTGCCTGAGAGGGATAAGTAGATGTAGGTACTAGGATGGGATGGGGAAGAGTTTTGGGTGAGAGATCACTTGCAAGGGATCACTGGGAGGGCGATTTGAGTGTTGTGGGGGGGGGGGGGGGGGTGAGTGGAGAAATAGGTAATTGATGAGGGAGGGGAGATTAGGTTTTATATGAGGGATCACTAGCAATATTATTGATTAAGATGGGAGGATAGTTGGAGTGTGTGTGTGTGTGGGGGGGGGGGGGGGGGGGGGGTGGGATAGAAGTAATTGATAGGGGAGGGGAGATGGATTTTTGATGAGGGATTACTCATAAGGAGGGAAGACAAGAGGCAGAGATTGGTGTGCTGTTGTTGGTTTATATGAGATTGGGAGCTGTAATTTATGGTGTTAACTAACTTCAGACAGCTTATAAATCGCCAATTTTTTCTTTCATAGTATACTTTAATGGGAAGGCATATCATTGATCCATTTCTACCAGATGGGGCAGTGTTTCATGCTCCTCTTAAGGTTGGTATCAGTTCTCAGTTTAAAGGAAAAAAATGTTTTTTTTTATTTAAAAGAGAATGATGGATGATGGGTGTGTTATGCATAATTAACTTTTGCAGTAAAGCCACTGTTGGGTATTTGCATTTGATTTTCAATGAGACAGAACTGATATTGCAAGCGTTACTCACACGGAGCATTCCGGTATTAAAGTATATATCTTTAAACTCCCAGGGAAATGATTGATGATTAAAGCCATGCTGTCAGGGCCAGACGTGCACATTAATGTCCCATTTCCATCAGAATGGGATGGATTAGTTCTCAACTGGGCGCATAAGTAGTCACATTAATGGCTAGGAAGAAAACAATTATCCTTCTTTTACGTGGGTGGTTCAGGGAAAATTGATTTGCAAATGTTAAGTTTATATCTGTCTGTTGCATATATAGTATTCTACATACTGCAATACTTCAAATCAAGATACATGTAGTTACTTTCTGGACATGTACGGCTAGTAACATGATTATGAACTACTCGGTTGCCGTCATGTAGCTTCACCAAAACCAAAACTCTGCCGGCTATTTATTGTTCACAGTTGTATTCTATGTTGTGATTTTTCTTTTTAAGGAGAAAGCTAATTTTCTTCTTGTTATTCAACATTTTCATCCTCCATAGATTTATATATTTTGCATGCAGACATTGACATTGCCACCAAGATGATTTCTCATCACGTGATTTATAATTTCATAGAAGCAGTAAACTACTTGATTGGCCTCCCATAGCTTCACCAAAGCTCTGGTGGGATCATTATTCCCAGTTATATTCAATTTTGTTTTTAAGAAGAAAGCTATTTCTTTATAACATGTTCATTCTTCATAGAATGACTTTTTTGCATGCAGACATTGGGATATTGTTACCAAGATAATTTCTCATCTTGGGATTTATCATTTCATAAAAGCATTGAGCTACTCGAATGGCTGTCTAGAGCTGCACTAAAGCTCTGGTGTGATATAATGCCCAGTTGTATTCTTTTTTTTAAAGAAGAAAGCTAATTCTTTACATCTTCCTTCTTCCTAGAATGACCTTTTTGCATACAGACATTTGGGATATTGACGTTGTCACCAGAAAGATTTCTCATTTTGGGATTTATCATTTCATAGAAGCAGTGAACTACTTGATTGGCCTTATGGAGCTTCACCAAAACACTGGTGGGCTATTGCCCACATTTGTATTCTGTGTTGTTTGTTTTAAGAAGAAAGCTAATTGTTTTTTATTGACAATTACAATTTTCTTTCCTCCTAGGCTATTGGTCATAGTTGCATTCTATATTTTCTCTTGAATCTCTTCTTCAGTTCACAGCTTGATTAAAATAAGAAAACTAATTGTATTTTTGCTTGTTTTGATCTCTCCTAGAATGAGCTGTTTGCATGCAGGCATTGGGATATCAACAGTGTGGCCTGTATTGAGGACAAGTGTTATGTGGTAACACTGGCAGAGTATAATAGGTGAGCATATCTATCATCTTATTTATTCATTCATTCATTCATTTATTCTGGGTTTTTTCTCTATTAAAAATCATGTCAATATATATATACAAATTATGAGAACAATTTTACATAAAGGCTGTTCAGACAAAGATAACAAATAGTCTAAACAGAAAATTTGTATACATGTACATGTATATTTTACTACAATCTCTGTCTGTCTGTGGCCAAGCTTTTGATCATTGTACATAATGAAGTTGCGCGCTTTAAATCCATGTCACAAGCAATTGTTATCTTAGTCAATCATGCGTATGTCCGTACGTATCCTGAGCAAAGTTACTTTGTGCATTGATACGCACATTTTAAGGAGTTAGAGCACTTATTGAAAATGTGTATAGAGCCCCTTCATGGCTGCCACATAGTGGCTATGCACGGGCCTCTTATTCAGAATACCTGTACATTACTCAACTATATTTAGATTTTGCAAATAAAATTAATACAATAGTATTTTCATTTTTCTCCCAGTGCATAGGGAAAACATTCAATATTTGAAATTATAACAAGAAAAATAGTTAACTTACATCAATTTAAGGATTGTTAAACTATACATTAATATGTATGTACTATTTATTTATTTTTTAAAACAAAATTGTACAAATATATTTATCTAAATTCCTCTTCATGTTCTATTTTGAGTTATTGAAATGTCCTCAATGGAGTAAACTGATGAATGCAATTTTTTGTTTCAATCCTGTTTCTACTTCTCCAGGTTCCTCTCCAAGCTGAAGATGACCACGGAAGGTGTCCTTCCAAAGCGGCATTATGTCCCAGACTTGGAGGACGACTACCCTCGGCGGTGTGCTATCCCTCCCAATGGGTCAGATGCAGAGGCTGTCTTCTTCTGTCGTCAGGTCTATGACTACAGACAGCGCAGGGTCCTCAAGAATCCTTACTGACACTGATAAGGGCTGGCCACAATCATTGCCAAGCGTGAAGGACCTTGAAGCTTGAACATCATGTGACTGTTGCGTTGTGCTCTGACTTGAAGGTAGCAATTCTCTGTTGCTAGGTCTATTACTACCAACAGCGCAGAGTCCTCAAGAATCCTTACTGTCACTGATAATCATCGCCCAGAGTTAAGGATTTTGAAGTTTGACGGTTATCTGTTTGTTGCGTTCTCACCTGAAGGGTACTCATGAATCCTTACTGACACTGACAAGGGTTGAATGCGATCACCACCCAGTGTTAAAGACCTTGAACCTTGAAGGTCATCCATCTGTTGTGTTCTTACTTGAAGGTTATACACTGCATGTTTTTAAAGAATTCTTATTGACTCTTATACTGGTTGGCCATAATTATCCTTAAATTGATCCTTAAAGTTCAACTGTTTTTTGTGTTCTCACTCGAGGGTAGAATATCTATGATGCCAGGTCTTTGACAACCGACATCGCAGGGTCTTAAAGTATCCTTACTTCCACTGAGTTGGCCATTAAAGTCAATTGTCTTTAGTGTTTTGAAGCTTTGGCAGTCATCAATGATCCTTAACAAGACTTCTAAAAGGCTTAGTAAGACTTTGTAAGATTAAGGGTATGTCAACTCTCTAAGTCTATGTACAGCGTAGCCAACAATTATTTGGACACCCTGAAAAATAGGAAACTAACTATTTTGATAATTTTTCAAAGATGGTCTTATATTTTATCTTGATTTCAACAAAGCAGCATCTAATAATAAACACATACAATGAATTTTAGGCAGCTTTTTACCAAACATTTTCTTCAAAATTTGTTCTAGCATCATTTAGATTAAAGTGATTTTTTCAAGGTGTCCAAATAATTCTTGGCTACACTGTATACTGCGAATGCAGAGTCCATGATGATCCTTAGTTATACTAAAGATTAGTAAAACTTAGACTTGGTAAGATTTACGAGTATGCCAACTCTCTAGGTGTATGTCTACTGCCAGTGCAAAGTCCACAATGATCCTATGGGTTAGTGAAACCTAGTACAATTTAGTAGGGGGTTGTATGAATTTGTTAGACGTGCTGAGAGTAAAGGTCTGCTAAAATTACAGGTCTGTGTCTACTGCCAGTTCAGAGTCCTCAAAATTCTTAGTAACATTAGGTGTAAGACAGACTTGGCAAGTCATGGTATGACTTAGTAAGGCATGATTAGACTAAGTAAGAGTAAGGGTAAGGGTCTGCAGAACCCCAAGGTCGGTCTATGACTACTGCCAGTGCAGTATCATTACAAATCCTTAGTAAGACTAAGTGTTGCTAAGACATGCTAGGACTTAATTAGGCATGGAAATACTTAGTAAAACATGGTTGGACTTAGTAAGAGTATGGATCTTCCTAAACCTATATATATTAGTCTCTTGCCAGTGTAGAATCCTTGACCATCCTTTAAAGATAATAAAGATAAAGGGTTCATCAATGTCATCCTCTGACCAGCTCTAGTCCAGAATTAACTACCAGTAAAGAGTTCTGAACATACCTTTTTGACACTGACTAGATTTTTTTTTTTATTCCCACAAATAAACAAAACAAGCATGTTCAATCAATTGACATTGATTTGTTTTCACTTGATATGGGTTGAAGAGGGAAACCCAGCGTTGTGATGTCAACATCAGTGAAATAGGACAGTTTGAACAATTTCATCCACTTAAAAAAGAAAGTATCTTTAACTTGATGTTGTATTATCAATTTAATATGGAATACAGAATAATACAGACTTATACAAATACTTCATTTATATTAAATAGTTGATTTGTCACTAAATTGAGAGAATCCATACTTAATGGGTGAAATATGGTGATATGCATTTAGTCTGAAAATTAACTTTTCATAAAAACAAAACTAGATTGTGAAATAATAAAATGTGTACCACTTGAGTTGCATATCATGAAGTGGATATTTGACAATTGGAGGTTATTTTTTTAATTCTTATTTTTTCCAATTATATAGTATTGGATGGAAGTTTATGTAATGATATTTGATTCCCATTGATATGCCATTCTTTCTTACCATTTTCAGCAAATTGTTTGTGTATTTATATCAAACAAAACAATAATTGCATTTTTAAATGAGCTTATATTCAGCGTACATTTTGTATTATGAAACAACTAATTGCAACCTTCTTTGTTGCTGCATTTTGAAATTCCTTTTTTCTTAATAAGACTATCCAGTGGATAATGACTTATTTGTGTGAATCTATGATTGTCGGGGGATTAATTTTGTGCACAAGTTATTATGCAGACGATGCCAGACATTGAGAACAATGCGTTTTTAAAAATGTTTATCCCACAATATGTACGTGGTATTATTGTGGACAGTGAACTCGCTGGGTAGACCTTTTAATGTGTTACGAATTAAGGAATTCTTTTCAACTAACCGGAAGAGTATGTGTTTACATCATTGGTTTTGACTTCATCAAACTTGTATGATCAGAAATATCATAAACTTGAAATGATAGATTGATTTTGACTGATAGAAGGTGATACTTTGTTGTGCTTCTCCATACTTCTAGAGGGAACCTTACCCTCAGGTATCATTGGTATGTGATAGAGTAAGCTGCAATTAGCGGGATTGTGGTTTATATGTGGACATGCTTTAATCATGAGTAGGGTTTTTTGCCCATTTGCCACTGGTGCTTACCACTGGACTATTTGATTCACTTGTTTGAAAGAAAGAATTACTTCAATATTGCAGACTCCTGCCATTGTATTGTCTTGTGTTATGTGTGTGTGTGTTTTTTTTTATCAAGAGTGTTAAATTATGCTATAAAGAAAAGATTATGCTTTAGCTTATAAAACAAAAGATAAAAGATTATTTTGTTTTGTGTTTTGTATTTATCACATGTCTCACATAGTTGAACAAATATATAAATTACATATTTATTGTAAATATATAAAGTTTGTGCAACTTCCCTGTTCAAAAATCCCTTCCTTCACCACTTAGTGCATTCTTGGGTGGCAACCACGTGTTTCTGGTTGCACAAAACAGTTATTTTTGATTGGCTCAATTGTTAGTTGCCTTTAGTCCTTTAGACGAGTACTAGTTATAGACTTACCGTGATCAATGTATTGTAATATTTGTGCAATGGGTCGTATGAGCACCTTTGCCCTGTTGCAGAAACAAATGGGTCTAGAGAATACACATTTTAGCCAGTGTTGAAGCTGTGTCCAATGATAGTTTATTGTTTGGTTCACAAACTATTTCAAGCCCCATGTCAATCAACAGCAAAAAATTCATTTTTATTGCACAATCATGCAAACAAATATCCAAATGACCACACAGATATACATACCTGGGCCTGTACATTCATAAAGAGGACATTTCGGGGTTAATTTCTGTATCATTGCCCTATTGCAAATGAATCACAGATCACCTCTTTTACCAAGTTAAAGCTGTAATCATTTGATATGTCATTTTTTTGTTCATGTATGAGTGATTTTAAAGTGGTTCATTAACTTTGTCAAATTCAAACAAAATCACTTGGATATTCCATGTTTCCTTGTACCTTGTTTGGCTTATGGTAGCAGAAGGATGAAATGGGTTTTGATTTTCTCAAATTTCTCCTAAATCAATGAAATATCTATGATTGAATTGAAAAGCAGTCTGGTACGCTTTTCAATTGTAGTAAAAATCAATGGTCAGTAAGTGATCAAATATGACATCAATTTTCACATTTTTACTAGAAAAATATTGTTCTCCTTTTATGAGACTGTCACACATCATTCAGACGAATAATACAATAATATTATTGGTATGTGATTGAAGACTCAAATATCACTTTCGGAACAATCTATGAAGTTAGTGGATGACTTTAAACTTTGCTCTGTCTGTTATGTTTGGTGGAATTGATATAAACAAAGTAACAATGCTATTAATGTTTGCAACAAGGCCAGGATATCTATCAATCACCAGTGCACAGTTATTCTTCACTCCATCTCTCTCTATTATGTCTTCTGTTCATTTTTGCACACACATATTATTTATCTTATTTGTACAAATGTAGGTATATAAAGAAGTGATGTATAGAGACATTATATCTACAGTATATTGAAAAACAGTGTCTTCTTCAGAGATTGTGCAGTCTTTGATTGTCTACTTTTTTAATCATGTTTGGTGTTGAATGATTGAACAGTCTCTAATATTTTCATATCATGTTGATTTATGAATGCTATTGATATTGCCATAAAAGTTTGACAAACAACGTGAGGTTCATCTTTAATGGTTATAATTACTTTTACATTTAATTTCTAAACATTTTTGTTTCCATTTTGGGTGCATCCAAAGCATTTTTCAGCGAGGCATTTTATCCCCACATGCTGCTCCGAACTATATTCAAAAAAGGTAATTGGTACCTGGGGGTGTTTTTAAGACATTTCACATAAAACATCTCAATTCTCCTTGATATGAAAATAGTTCTGATTTTAAACAAAATTTAATGTTGTATAAATTTACATACCAAATAATGGCTTTCCATAATTTTAAGTCTAACTTAAAATGTATGTTCCACTTTAAATAGGATCTTTGTGAAACACTCACAGGTAGGGTGAGATAGTAACTGTCTTGCTACCATATTAATATCAAAATGCTGTCTTTTTTATTACACAGAAGTTAGTAACATAACCCTTTATGCCCCACATACATGAACTAGTGTGATTATTCATTTTTTTAAATTGAAAATGTTGAAAGTGTGAATACTTTTATTTACTTTTTTTGCAGGGGTGGCATTGATTGAATATTTTGTACTGTGTGGTAAATTGTGTCCAACATTTTTACAGCTTAGGATATGCTTTCAAGGAAGCCTTTAGAAAGTGTTTATTCTGCTTTTGGCTAGTAATGACAAATAAACACAAACTAATTATTTTCATGACATTTCAGTGATGCAATGCAGAAAGTGCATATTAAATAGATTGTATTAGAATTGTTGATAACTGAGAGTTGTTGTCTGAGCTTGAATAATAATATTATATAATGTTTTATTGATTGATTTTGCAAAAATGCGTTTGAATTACCTCAATGTTTCTTTTCCATTTATTTACCTTGAATTTCATATCTTGTTAAAATTGTAATTCTTAGTGTAATGTTTGATGTTTTATCAGATAATGAAAATAAATATTGACAAATGTATGTGTGAAATACGTTATTGGCTAAATAGAAGAATAAACAATTCAGAATTGTTAATGTAAAGTGATGTTTTATTTCCAACTAAACACATTTTGCTCTGGTATACATTATCAGAGTTTGTTTGAGAATACATATATGTTTATTTCAAACTTACATGTTTAGAGAAAGTGACAAGAAATATATAATATAAATTAAAAGTAGCATGGAAAATAGGGTTTCTCCAGGATTCTAACCGGAGACCTGGATTGCTAGACCAGTGCTCTACCGACTGAGCTATAGAAAGCCCTATTGCTGGTGCTCATCCCTGAAACCCCTTAGTTCCAATGCTCATGGTGGTCAGAAGCTATCATGAACCTGAAACAAACCCAAAGGATAAGAAATCAACTTGGGGATTGCAAGCTCTATTGGGCAGAAAGGCAATGATTCTGTGGTTATGTTCCCTGGCAGCCTGTTTGCATCAATGCTATAGTTGAGTCTTGACTCAAGACTGCTTTTGATGGTCTTGTGACTTGGACTCGAAACCGAGTCACAATATAAAAATCAAACTACTCGACTCGACTCAACTACAGCTCTGGTATGCATGTAGGTTGATAACTCCCCCTAGCGGAGTTCCCCCGCCACTTCGGTATAATATTTTTCTACTTTTCATGAAGATTTGTTGAGAAATCATGTGATAGTTGACTTCTTGTTCTTTCATTTCTTACTCATAACAATTTTTAAGACATTTCATGTAGGACATTTCATAAATTCAAAATTACATTACAGCTCTTGGTACCATTATTATAAAAGTCAAGACCCAAATAATGATTATCATGAAAATATGAATTATTTTCAATGGTTTTATATTGTTAATGAAGATTTTATGCTTGATGTATGTTGTTACTGTTAATCACAACAAATTTGTGTAACTGGTTAATTTTCTTTCCTTTCATAATTATTAATGAAGAACTTTTATTCAGAACTGATGGAATAGATACATTTTGTTTCAATTTCATCCAAATTTGGTTGTATTTGGGTTACAGAGTCAAACCTGTCGTAGCAGTCAACATAGCTATAGCAGTCTACTATGGCCACCACAAGTGATCCCTTGTTATTGAACCTGTCTATAGAGGTCACCTGTCTCTTCAAGTCACAGATTTTCTTGTATCCCTTCATAGGGTCACTGTAGACAGGTTTGACTGTATTTCGAAATGACTCTAGTTACTTCTCTATTTTTATATTTTATGGTCTGAAATAATTTGAAGGTCCTTTTTATTTGTTGCATAATATACATGTATAATCCTCTGAAAGAAGGTATTTTACTCCTTGACCTATGGAACATATATGAATACATTTTCTGAATAATCAATATTGAAGAATTTGTAAATAAAAGATTAGTAAATGCTATTAATGTTTTTTTTTCTTCAATTTAACCACAAATTTTGCTGTCTTTATAAAAGATCATATGTAATGTTTATATTGGGTCATTCTAAATATACTACGATCAGTCTTCTACATTTTTAGCAATTTCTGCCAGCCTTTTTGTTTATGAACCATATATATATCATAATGTAATGTTTGTGATTTATATAGCGCCTAATATGATTGCTAATCATCTCTTAGCGCTTTACATTCTGACATTAAACAAGTTGATATTTCGATTTCCTTTTTCAATGGCTTAGTACCCCGATTGCCAGGGGAAAGGGACGTAGATAAGCCATGTGTGTTATTATTGAAATGCTTTTGTATACACATCATGATAAAAACTTGTTGTTTGTATTTCCAGATCCTATCAGTTGACGCCTTCATCTTGTAAATAACAAATCATCATGTGCTTTTTTATTATAGTTCTATTTGAAAACATCAAATATAAAAATTGTGTTTCTTGGAGAATAGTTTATATTTTATCGTCTGCACATGTACATTTTTCTTCTGTGTGAGAAGTTGTTTTTTGAAGGTTCAAATAGTTGTCACTATATTCCAGATGATTATATTATTCATATAAATGTGTGTCCCAAAACAAACAAAAAATAAAAAGAACTAGAGAAGTGTTTGCTCTAAAAAGAACATTTGCTTATGACTTTGTTGTTACATTGTATCCCGTTGTGTTCCTGAATGTGTTGATGGAAGCTGTGTAATGTAATATTCATCCAATAGGTTGGTTCACTAACATTCAAATTTGTGCGCAATCCATGTCAAACGTCATGCTGTAAAGACGTTTGATTTTGTTTTTATATTATTTATTCAACCATTAAAAACACAAATATATGCGCTGCAATAATATCACAAATGATTTGATACAATAACTTCTTTGATCATGGTTAAGCTTGTCAGTAAGAAATCTGTTATAGATCTGAAAAGTAACCTGTTCTTAATCAATGAAGTGCAATTCAATACTTAACATCCAAATTGCATTATTAGTTGTTGCTATGTTGGGCAAACCTGGCAAGTTTTCAGATTGCCAGAAAATACTTTTGTTAATACGATATGCACAACGTTTGACTTTGTTAACAAACCAAATGTTACCTATGGGAACATTGTGAGTCATGGATAAACTAAATGTTTGCAAATTAGCCAGCCATTTAAGCAATTGCTTAAATGTGCGCAATTGTTGACTTTGGTGATTAAATTCATCAAAGACCTGGGTAAAATATTTGACAATATAGTTGAATTATTTGTTAACATTTCAGGACAACCTCCTTTAAAGGGATCTAGTAACATTGGCCAAATCCACAAAATTTACTTCGAACTCTAGTGGTTCTCTCATACATTGTTGTATAAGTATTACCAATAGAAGTATGGAACAGGTTTGTTTTTCTAATTTCCCTTTCGTTGAAAAGATATTTAAGATTGAAGTGTTCAGATTTGTATTTATCCACTGGAAAGTAATAACTATGTACAAAGTCAGTGCAATAAGTCGGCAAATGTCACTTTGCTTTTTCGCTCATTTCTCAGCCATATAACATCCGTTTAACGTGAAATTTTCACATATTACTTAGTGGACATTTCAGATCACTCAAATAAAAATTGTATCAACCATTTATCACTTTTTGCACATATCAACAAAGTTACTAGATCACTTTTAATGTTGGCATTACTCTTGCAATGTTCAATTTTAATAATTCTTTATTATAAACATGTATGAAATATTTCATATAGTGGATGACATGTATAATACCGTGTATATAGACTTTAACAGCACTTTCATATCAATACCATCATATTTTACATTTTAATTATTTTAAAACTATTTTAACGATAGAAATTATTTCACCTGGATCTCGTTGCAGAAAGATTTGCAATCGATTGTAAAGTTGCAATTAATTGTAAGTCAGGAAATATGCACATTTGGACCAAACAAATTGGCGTATTATTTTAGTCACATGATTTGAGTTGCAATTGCAACTTTACAATCGATTCGGATTGCAACTCTTTCTGCAACGGGGCCCTGGAGTTACAGGATTGAAAAAAACAATAAACTTTGTATTATTTTCGATAAAATAAGTTACTAGTACATCAATATCGTCAGACTGATTAATAAACAAAAAAATAGAGCCAATGTTAATACAATAATTATTCAAAGCATTCTATCCATTATTTATATTCCATATACTACAACTTTCTATATTTATCGTTTTGTTTTCTTAACCTTATGCGTTATTTATTACCTTCCATGTTTTTTTCAGATTGACATAGATTTTATTTAAAGGTCTACAGTCTACACTATACATACTATTGCTCTGAACATTCCAAATGAGATAACAATGCTATAATTATGTTAAGAGGATTGGAAGTTCGTAACTACGTACAAGCAGGGCTTCGACAACATTATGTTCTCCTTGTTTCCCCATGTCTTGTATCTGAGTGATTCGACCCCGTTATATTTTCTTATCCTCTGTTACATGCAGGTTATCAGGTTTTGACACTGGTGTTATCTGTAGAGTAATTGGTGTAAACAAAAACATTTTATAGGGGGCGGAGCCTACATGGCCATGGGCATCAACAGGCGGGGTACAGGAGGAGGGGGGGGGGGGGGGGACATGTCCCCCCACCTTTGAAAGTGGAGCGGATTGCCCCCCCCCCCCCCCCCACACGTTTTCATATATGTATACAGTACATTACGTATGTTTGGTTCTATAGTTTGCACTACATAATGTGAAATGTCTGTATCACGTATGCACCAAATCGCCAAATTTCAAGCCAAAAAATGCAACAGCTCCATGGGAGGGGGACACACCTTCCCCGCTCGGACGCTTCGCTCCCTCGCAATGTCCCACTCACTTTTGAGAAGTAACTAACAGTTTTTGTTTGTATTCATTATGTTTTATTTTATATTTGTGTCTGTTCTTTCTGGAAGAGAGGAGGGATTTCAGCAACCAAACATGATAATTATCATTACCATGTTTACGCCATTGAAACGGTCATTACACTTCTGTATACCCTTTCCAAGACCCATCGTCACCCCGAAGATAACAAAACTCTCGCGTAGCTATAGGTTACTGTCAAAATGCTTGGGAATAACATTATCATCCACCAGTAGGATAAAAGTTCTTCTTTCCTATGCATAATAGTATAATGCCATTCTCAAACGTTTTAAAGCGAATTACAAACTTCTGGAGTAGGGTCTTCTTTCATTGGGAAGAGTGTGTCAATGAAAAATGGCGGTTTGATCCGCTCTAATCCGCTAGTTCAACAATGCGTGTGTGAACTGTAAGAATGGGATTTGGGGATCTTCATTTCAAACTCAGCCTTTTAAAAAATTAGTTGTCATTCAACCAATTTTGCACAATGGAATGCACGCGTCTCTATGAAATATCAGTGAGGACAGTTATTGGTGAAAGTTCATTATTTTCCTACAAACTACAATCGTATGACATGCCTGACCATTCGGAGGTTGGACGTAGTCGAGGACTACACATAGATGTTTGGAAGCGTAACATTATTTTCCCTGGAGAGTCAGTATACACCGCTTCTTACCAGAAAGTACACATAACCGCGAAAAGTCCGAATAATTGTGTTTTCGTTACGCAGGAACAAGTATTGACCAAAAGAAACAATTGAAATAAATGGAAAAATCTAACATTTGGATGAAAATGAGTTATCATCGGAAATAAGATATTCCTCAATGTTGTTTAACTTGTATGGTATTATACGCATGCATAATAATTCCACTGCAGTGATGGAATAACGATATTGGTCGTGGGAATTATGTGCTGCTGCAATTTTGATTGCAATCAATTTGGACTAAACCTCCTGTTCGATTTTGATATCGATTAAAAAAACCTTTGCTTGTGTGAATATAATTCACTTGATGCCGCGATTACTGGTTTATCGACCGCCTACTGATTAATCACGATTAAACCTGGATAGTGAATCATCCATTATGTTGTGCAACAGAACTCATTATATTCCCACCAATAGACCAATGTAAACTATAACGCACCTTTAAATTGTTCTCAAAGATTGTATTGCGTGAGTATTTGGAAATGCCAACTACGAGCCAGCGGCAGCAAAGGGACTTTTACTCCGACAATGCGTCGGGGGTGGACGCCCGGGTGAGTGCAGCGCTGAAGTCAGCAAGACAACTTCTGAGGAGAACGGGCGAGCTAGAGAAGGAACAAGCCATCAGCATCCAAACCTACTGCAAGAGGAAACGCGAAATTACGGCATTTCTCTTGGGACTGTACGCCAGCAGCGGTAACCACGTCTCGGTTACAGAGAGTATGGAGGGTACGAATACGGTATTGACATCGAAGCGTGACAAAGAGAGAAGGAAGATGCAAACAGGTACGATGTCGAATACAACCACCGTTTCTGATTCCTTGGAGCGTAAACAGCATGGCCAAACGACTACCAGGGACCGTATGGCGTTCGGAGAATCAGCGAGATATTCGACTGGAAGCAGGATTCCCGTTAATGTTAACTACGACAAGGATGACGATGACAACGAGTTTGACGACGACATGATAGCGTCCACGCTCGAGGGGGAGATCGGAAACCGCAATGACGTGGAAGAATCTCGAAAGTTAAGCGTGCCAAAGCTGCCCGTGTTATCGCAGCAGCATCCACGAAGGCGAACCGTCCCCGAAAAGAAAAGGAGGGTGACGAAGTTCGACATCGCAAGCTTTAGACGCCGATTTAGTCATTTCGATTGCGGCAAGACCTACTATGATGTCCCTAGAGGTTTGAGCTGTAACCATGGTAACGTTGCTGTGGAGTTTGACCGCCAGTTGATTCTCACAAGACCCAGCATATCCAGTCTGGATTCGGGACAGCAACAAAACTCTGAATTGCGAGCGAAGATCCAACAGTGGTGCGATAGTATTATGTCAAGTGGATGGTTTCCGAGCGAGGGCGATCGATTGGACTCATCAAAAGTAGAAGTTTCCAAACATTTGGAATCAAGGAGTGACGAGTTATTGCCTTGTAATGAAACCGCTAATGTTTTGACCTTGTTCGGGAAGACAGGATCGAATAACCGATTTCGAAATTCGAATTCAAAATTGCGCCAAAACATGCCAATTGCAACATCATTATCTGTTCTGCCGCCTTCGTCCCGTTCTCGAAGTAAGCGAACAAGTTGTGCTCGATTTACGACGGAAAACAGAAGTGTCAAATCGAGATTCGTCGATGACGCCGATGACTACGAAGGTGATGTCTCCGAGGGGATACCGTACAGCGATGGTGGTTTTGCGATCGTTGGTACCAGGGTTGTGAGAAAGGCCGATCTGCCGGTCTCGCGCTTGTTGAAAGACGGTGACAGAGCAGCAAGCAGTCATTCGGTTCGGAGTAAGAGTAGGCCAAGGACTATGACTCTGCGCGACACAGCCGATTCTCCAATGGACAGACGGGTTCACTTTGCAGTTGGCAGCGAACGCGAAAATGTGATGTCACAAAGACTGGAAGACCGAAGTTCGCTCACTAAATTGGCGTCACACACGATGAGCAAGTTAAGAAGCTTTTCCGGAGAAGAGGTGAACACCGGAAAGGGCAATTCCGATGTCGACGTTTCTACGAGGAGACCCATGGAATCGACAGTCGTGGACGACGACATTAAAGGCAACATCCGCGCCATCAGTAGGTCCCACCATTCGCACCACGAGTCTAAGATCTACTCGCGTCCTCTGGCTAGTGGTCTATCGGAAAGGAAGCCTCTGGTTGATGCAGAAACGCTGGGACGCATGGCTCGGGCCCAGTCTCGCGTGGCTCAGCAACATCACACAAGGGTCAGAAGAAAGTCGTACTCAACGACAACGTACGATGCCATCAAATACAACCAAACAAAGTGGAGCGTATAAATGAAGAGCTTAATTCCAAAAGTAGCTAAATTCACTTTCTCAATTTTGGAGGAAATCAGGTTTCTTTGTCCAACTTTGTACACATGCCTATTGGAATATGAAAATTGAACGTTCCATATTTTGATTATGATCTTGTAATTTATCCTAAAATTTAGATTTCTAGATAGCTACGTAGCTTATTAATGCGCTGATATCGTTAACTAATTGTTATGCAAAGTGGATTAAGCGCCTTTTGGAACTAAGCTCTTCAAATATAGAGACAAACATTATTTTTATTAGGAGGTTCTGTGACACAATTTTGGTGTGTGCGGCTTCCAAGCTAGAGGTCCCGAGTTCCTTTGGGAGTTACAATGGAGCAAAGATAAGTTTGATCCATCTTTGCATATACTGGTCAGGGATAATGAATACTTGCATCAGATGTGTCACAACCTATAACAGACAAGTCATGTACTCTTTATGTTACAAATTGTTGGGAAAATTCTTTGACAAGTACAATAAAATATTGATCAATATGATATTTTGTTTCATCGTGTGAACAAAATTGTCAGAACAGTGAGGGGAAGACATTGGGCTGTGGCCTACATTGCATATGACTCAATCATTATATCATTGTGCCCATCTAAAAATTAGTTTCCTTTTGTTTTTTGTTTTGTTGTTCTTAATTTTCCAACCAGCTCTAAAAACGTGCACTATATTGTATGTGGGAGAATGCCGATGTTTTGAAGAATACTGCATTTCTCCGTGAACACGGGGAACTATATATATATACCTCTTGGAAGTACTTACTTTTTGCAACATGTGAATGTTAACGCTATGAATCAAGATCCCAAGTCAAACTTAAAGGGATAGTTGAGTTTTGGTTTAGAGGGCGCTACACACAATAATTGTTTGTGAGATAATGAAAAACTGAGTGTCAAATTCGAAAGAGCATACAATTTTAATCACAGAATATACTTTATTTGATCAAAATCGGTTCAGAAATGGCTGAAATATCCATAAACATAACCATTTGTAATAATTGTGGGGCCCCATATTTATTCAATAATTTTGAACCAGCCGTTAAATAATTTTTTTAAATGCTTCCTCTTTTCAAAAATTTACAAAATAGGTTTTTAGATAGTTGTTGATTATCTCTCTATCTTATCACTATTTCAACAAAACATCACATGCACAATAATTGATTTTAAATGGTTGAAACCAATGAGTGTTTAGAGAGCGCCCTCTTGAGTTTTAAGGGCTCTTTTTGAATGATAACAGGCTTTTTACTTAGTCATATGTATCTTTTTTGAGCATGGTGGAGTTATAACTATTAGTTTGTATTGTAACGGTGCAGGTTTTGGTTACTAAAATTCAGTTTGTACTCTCTTTACCAAAAACTCAACTATCCCTTTAACACTAAGTTGAAAATTTTAGACATTTTGGAAAGCCATTAGTTTCTTTGTTAAATTGTTAAACGAGTTCTTTAAACAGGACTACAATTTTGATTATAAGCATTAATACATTCTTTCATCAAAGACATTAATGTAAAATTTTGTTGAAAGTTTCACATATTCGCATTTTGGGCTCTTGACTATGTCTAATTCCGAAGCTTCAAAATGGCTTTCCATATTTCCAACTTCGACTTTGGATCTTTGTGAAACACCTCGTGTTTAAAGGCGTTTAATTCCCCTTGCTGTTACTGATAAGTGCATAATTCCTGTCACTTGTGGGTCCCGTTGCAGAAAGAGATACAATCGATTGTAAGTCAGATTATGTGTTCTAAATGCGCAAATCTGATTGGTTTAAATTTTCTGACTTACAATCAATTGTAAGTTACAATCGAGTGTACCTTTCTCTGCAACGGAGCCCTAGTCGTATATTGGGTATCGCTAATATCGGAAATAATCAATGTTTTTTAAGCCACTATCAACTGTTTTGACTGACCACTGGAGGCTGCCATTTTTCCAACGTGAAACGCCATCTGAGTGCATCCGAGCGTGCACTCACAAAAGCGGGTTATGTAATCGCTGTTGTTGACTCTGCTGCTATGTCAGTGTTTACGTAACGTTTCATATGGTACTGATGGAAAAAATGACATGTCTCTAGTGTTTAGTTAACACAGCTAATAGTGGTTTAAACAAAAATAATTATTTCCATTATAAGTGATACCCAAGAAGATACATACGACTACAAGGGACCGGAATGTTATACCTATAAGTAACAGTAAGGGAAGCGTTTGGCTCCTCTTTAAAGGGACTTAGGAACATTGTCCAAATCCTCAAAATCCAATTGAAAAACTAGCAGTTCTATCATACCTTGTTTTGTTCGTGGACAGGACTGTTTCGGTTTTTCAAATCTCACTTTCGTTACAAAGATATGTACAAAGTGAGTGCTGTGAGTTAGTGAATATCACTTTGCATTTTTGCTCATTACTCGGCCATATAGCATCCATTTGACTTGAATTTTTAACACAATACCCTGTGGACATAATAGATAACAACAATATACATTATATCAACCAATCATCACTTTTTGCACATGTCAACAAAGTTACTAGATCCCTTTAATGACTATAGACCGACAAATCAGCCTCTGTATTCCGCTCGACGGTCGGTGATACTGCTCGAATGGGGTAAATTTAAAGTCAAATATGAAAGTAAACCCCATGTAGAGTGGCTTATTTCTGACTATTAATGACAATCCTTTGTCTTCTTCCGGCTCCACCATCATAATTTCATATGTAAGCATATTCATGTGTTTGTATGCAATGTGGAAACTATAGATCGATCAATCAATCAATAATTGACAATCAAATTTGGGTAATTTAATTGGACAAAAAGAATGGAGACTCAATTACATGTTCATTTATTTTTACCATAAAATAGACTTTGGTTTGCGTTTTTATTCGTTTAAAAAAAAAATGTGTTCGTTATGTTTAGAAATATGACACTTCAACAAAATTAATATTATGTAAAATGATGACTTGTGAGCAAATTATAAATGTACACGTATGGATTATTGATATGAAAGTTATTCTACTTGTCAACTATTAAATAAATGAGACAGTTCAAAGTGATATTGCTTGTTGATGAAAATCAAAATTTAATATTCAAAATGAATAAATCCAGACGTTTTATAAGCATACTCATATAGGTGGTTAAACAATGTCTAATAGCCCAATAAACGATAATAGTTATAAACAATTTAATTTTCAATAACCAAATAGCATATACCCCCAAAATATAATATGTACGTAAGTATTTTTATGTTAAAGTATTAAAGCAAACACCAAAACAGAAGCTATAATACAATAGTTGTTATATTGATATATTTGATGTGTTTCAATTTGCTGTATCGCTGTTATGCATTGTTTTTACCATGCATACTTTTCTATTTGTATGTTTTTATTCAAGTTTTGGAAAATAAATCAATTGAGAAGAAAAGGAAAACAATAACTACGAATAACTCCATTTTGCAAATATCACACACGAGTTAAATAGCGTATTCCATAAACCTCATTATATATCTATACAACCGGTATACCACAATAATCGGGTATAGAACCTATATATACATAATATAAACATTATTTTTTACATATAATATGATTGTTGGCAGTAAAAGTAGCTTTGTGCAATCAAAATGAATTAAGAACATTCAATGAAATTACTTTAATCCCCTTTAAATGTTAGTAGAAATACATGTACCATTGTACCAGAATGTCGAAGAAAATGTTTCATCACCGCTGCTACAATAATGCCTCAAAGTGTGCTTAGCTTTTAAAGTGTAAATAATATAAATATAGGTTTAAATAAATGAATACATTATAATATATGAAATTCACCTTCCTTTGTATTTGTATAACTTTATCTGATTTACAGCAATCAGTTATTATGTTGCGAAAACTATGTAGATATTGTATTCCTCAGTTCTGTTTTGTTCTTCTTTATCATAAGTGTATTTATCTCTCACCATATACATATGGGGCTTATATCACATAACAAACTCTGCTTCCAATAAGAGCTCCTCCACTTTTTCGTCGAAATTGCATTATGAAATAAACGCACATTACATGCACATTCGCAGTTATCGCATTTCATGTATCATTAGCATTGTCAAAAGAAATACAAAGTTTTACTTTTCACGCTCATGAACAATGTTAATTCTTCTAAAATAGTATAAGTCTACAATAAGTATTAATTTGTTTACCATACGTCCTACGGATCTACAAGTAAATAAGTTCATGAAAATTCATAATCGTATTCTCAAAGTTACAAACTCTCACATATTTCTTACAATTAGTACTGAAAGACTACAAACAAAGGTGGACAATATTTACTAACACCTACTAATTAATGCTGCTGAGTACTTATATTCAAATAGACTGGTTTACGACACATTAAAATTGTACGCATATCATATGAATCAGAAAAGGTTGTTACTGGCGATCTAAAAAGCTTGCCCGAGGTTTAACCAACATATCAGCGACTGCCGTATATATGCGACTTGGACTACTTGACTTGTATTATTTTATCAGGAATTGAAGAGATTGACCCACGTTAATAAGTCAATGAACATAGAATTTTTTTAAATAGTAAACATTTGTATTTACATGATTTAACGGGGTTTACGTGAATCCTACAGCAAGATTAAAACATGAAACGAACGAATTGTAATTCATTAGTAAAACTGAGGCAATTATTGACTAACAGATTGATATTGCCCAAATGTACCCAGCTTGCATAGTTTATTAAAATATGGTTGAACAATATAATGTTAATAGTAGCATACCAATGTGGTTTACTATATATCCGTTTTACCACATGCATTCAAAATATAAGAATACTGGTAATTTTGTTTTCATAAGTTACGTCTTAGTATGAAGTATAAAGAATTTCTAGGCTACATAAAATAAGATAATTATAAACTAAACAATATGTTATATGTTAGTTAATTGCATTTAATGTTAACATATCAAATACCACTTTATAAGTACTTTATAAGTATTTTGTTAACCACGATATTACAGTGTACTAATTATGAACAACCAGCAAATGTAATAATAATATAATATTTATATATAATATACCAAGCAGTTAACAATACTTGCACACGTGTGTTGGTAGGAAACGATTGAAACATTTGTGCTATTCGTCTGTTTGAACAACGAACAACACTACTTTCATAATTTCAGTGTGGAATTTAACTCGGAAAGCTCCGTCGCTAATTTGGATGAAGCTGCTAGATAACCATTCATATTATCACATTATTTTAATTATATAGATTCAGTATGTTCTACTTTTACTTCTCCATTTTGTTGTCATCTCACTTCCCTTGGCAACGTGTCTTTTCTACACGGCTGGTTGTAGCAACCACTTCTTAAGATTAAGATTTGAATTTTAATTCTAGATTAATCTACAGGAGACACGAACGAACAAACCATTCATGTATACGAATGGACGAAAACACATCATCAAAATTATGCTTTACGATGGTTCGTGTGTGTTCAACAGTAATAATATACGACTATAAATATGTCAAAAGATAGTAAAACATGTAATCTTGTATGTATCAACAGTGCAACGAATATATACCCTACATTGGATACTGGTAATACGCGTGTTCCACGATAAAAAATGACGCAATGCAATAACAATTATTGAAGATTATATTTCCACATGCCATCACAATAACTTATACAGATAAGATAATAAACATAGTATGTTAAAGCCATTTCGTTCTTGTAAATACCACTAATATCCGTACAGAAAACCATCTGATAATATGAAGCCAAACACCCTTTTACATGTATACTAGTTTCAAACAAAATATAGTTTCGAGAAAAAATGTATTTTATGGTCAACCATTTGGTTATAGTTTGAATTTAAAACTGGGTTATTTTCAAGGGGTCATAACATACCAAGTAATAACTCAACAATTTAAACTATGGGATCCCGAAAAACGCCGTCTCTATTGTCGACTCAATGCATTTCTTAGTTTTCGGGAAAGCTTTCGGTTGAAGAGGATAATGACATCTGTCTCTCCCAGCTGGAGTTCAGCATCATCTGGTCCAGCCCGATGATCCGTGAATATAACGACCTGATGACCAAGTCTGAACGTCGGTGCCGCGCAGTCAATCGCCTCTGACGTCACAACACGAGCCGTCAAGATAGAGCTAGGGAATCTTCCGCGGAGTACATTGCCTGGTTGGATCACGTATCGCCTGGGGCATGGACTACCATTTCCCCGGTTGTTGCAGTCGTGACCACCAGTGTCAACGTCGACACCGACGCCGACTACGGTTCCGATGAATATATTCTGCTTGTTTCGAATGTTTTCAAGGCATGTCGTTGATACGTCTCGCCCCCGGGAGTGGTTTGTACAGAGACACTGCGGAGCTGTAATAGACAAATAAGGGAAGAAAATTCCAGTTTTAATGAAACGTTTCACGATAAAAGGCACATTACATTACAAAAAGAAGATATCGTTTGAACTATTTATGTACTTACTTATGATGTGTTAACAAAAGTCGTCCCACTTATAATTGTCATTGAAATTTCATATTTTAACAACAAATAAAGATTCATTTACTAAATTGCTGAATACAAATATATTTGATCAATCGGCTTCTCTATTAAGCGTTTAAATCAATCAAATCAAATTAATACGGCCTAGTTAAACAAATTGTAAAACTATGACGCGTTATATCAAACAATAATCGCAAAGGAAACAATACCTATTCTTCCTGTGCTTTCAGCCACACTTGCAGTGACAGACTCTGGGCATGTTTCTCCATGTAACGTCGACACAACAAGACGACCCTCACAACACGCTTCTTTTGCCGGGTGGAAGTAAGATGCACCGCAGCACTGGGCACCTGCCACCTTGTGATACTGCGTGCCGTTGCAACAGTCGAAGTTGGTTGGGTTGTACCTCCTTCCCAGGCAGCATGCCGTCTTTCCTGAATCCGCCTCTGAAAGGGGATCGCTGACAAGATTACCATCGGAAATATCAGGATCCTGGTCATCACACATGGACGACAATGGCAGGTCTACACTGACGTCGACCCTCTTTCTGAGATGAATGGGAGTTACTATGACAGCGTCGGAACACTCCTCGGTGGTGAGATTATAAAGTGATGCCCCGCAACATCCTTGCTGGTTTGTAGAGAACGTCTTGCCCGCACAACACCCTTTGCCTTCCATCGTATCATAGACATCGCCACCACAACACGTCTGGTACAGCGTGTTCACAACAGTCGATCCGCAGCATTGTTCATACCCGCCAGGAAACAGGATACGACCATCACAGCAGGTTAGCTCACGATCGTTGATGAGCTGAGCATCGCAGCATTGGGTTTGCTCTCCAAACACCCTCGCGACCACCCTGCCGTCGCAGCAGATCTCCTCGTCCGGAATCCTGATGACGTCTTGGCCACAACATTCACCGTTTGCGACGAACTTATGTAGGACTCCACCGCAGCAAGTGTGTGGTGACCCTCGGTCATTGTATGTGTCCGGATCACAGCATGATATGGATTCCAGAGGCGAATCGGTGAGACGGGGTAGTACGAAAGGAAACTCGTTGTTCTGACAGCAGGTCTGGGTGAGGGGATTGATGGTTGCATCTCCGCAGCATGCAAGGCCGGTAAGTCCACGTTTCAGGTGTCCATTGCAACACACAGTTCGGACATCTGCTGAGTCGTATGTCATTGTGCCACAGCATTCTTGGGCCTCGTTTGTCCTGATGTGCCTTCATGGTAAGAAAGAAGAACACAATATTAGTTCACAAATAGAAACGTTAAGCTTTAAGATGTTTCGACGCATAACCATTCGTACTATCATAAACAATAATGTAAATGACATTTTGCTGTAATTCCATTTCACAATTAATAATCAGCGTCTTTCAATTTGATGACATACTGTTTCCTTTGTTTAAGAAGTACGTATTCGTCAGATCAAACACAGTTAGATGTCCCACGAAGAACACTTACAATAAGCCATTGCAGCAGATATGAACACTTTCATCATAGGCTTGGCCTCCGCAGCAGTGTCCATCGGGGAGAGAATAGAGCGTCCCATCGCAAACAGTCTCGGTGTTGGGGTTAAAGGCAGTCTGGCCGTCGCAACTGCTACGACCGTGTTCTGTGCTTTGGAGGGCCGAATCACAACAGATATGGTGTTCCGGGTCAGAGAGCAAGCGGTTCCCACAACAGGAGGTTTCTGCATCTGGGGAAATCATGAACGTAAGGTCGTGTTGTTGATAGAATAAAAGTACACATGCTTTATATTTGGAAGTGTATACCTGGACCATTCCCATACCGTATTTTAGAGAATTGACTGATGATCACGATTCCAATCCAGTACGTACAAGTGCATAACTTACACAGGTAGGGTGAGAGATATGGGGGCAAAGGGCAACCTAATACAAGTTCATCACTTTCTTAAATTGAACAAGAAGAATTAGTGCCATAATTATTCTAAATAAAATCACTCACCAATTCCTTGCTCGGAGTCGTACACCGTCCCATCGCAACACACTTGCGAACGTGGGTTGTAGACACTGTATCCACAGCAAAGCCCCCCTTCTAAGTCATCATAAGCTTGAGTTGGGGAGCCCATGCAGCAGTATTGTCCAGCCCGGATGAGAAGGCTCCCACAGCAGCTGTGCTCTTCGGGGTTGTAGGGTGTGTGATTGCAGAGGTTGGGTTTCATGGCGACGTCTTCTAGGGATCGCACGAGTCCCGAATCCACGCACACGTGGGTTGACGGGTCATATGCCTTCGTCCTACAACACCTGTGCATAGAATCAGGGGCAATGAGGAATGATAAGTGCAAGGGTCTTTTATCTCTTTTTTTAGGATATAACATTTTTGTCAAACTGATGAAATATCGTATTTCTAGTAATCAGATTACAATGTTCATTTCACTATGTATAGATTCATACCCAAGTCCATTTTGTAAAACTTTATAATGTTCATATCAATTCATTTCATCAATCAGACTAATCGGGTCAGTAATTCGGCATTTTAATAGATCCCCTTCTTTTGCAATTTCCAAGTATAAACGCATATATACCTAGCCCGGGCAGAAGGGATATCGCGGATGTTGCCATAGCAGCACGCCTGCAGAGCCGGCGTGAAGGAATTGGTGGTACCCGCGCAGCACGACCTCTCGTAACCATCCTCGTCGAAGCGGCCCCTGATGAGACTTTCGCAACAGACTTCTGCTGTCGGGTCGTATAAGAGGATGCCACAGACATCCACTGTTGGGGAGTAGTACTCGATGCTCCCGTCTTCGAGGCAAATCTAGGAGAAAATATTTTAAAGTAACATTCGTTAGAATACATTGGTGTTTATTGCCTTGAGTCCATGATATTGGTTGATGATACCCGAGCAGGAGATGTACGTTGTCTGGTCGTAGAGTATCACGGTTGGGCAATGTAATTGTCTGATGTTCAGTCTTCTATTCAGATATCGATATGTAGAAAATGACTTATCAGGCAGATGCTTTTTATTCAAACGAATCATTTTTGAAGGGAGGTGGATATTTGGAAAGAGTGACGTCTTGCTGAATATTTTAATCAATTTTGTACGACTCTTTTACTTATCATGTCGTGAGAAACATTTTGGGGTATCGGTCGAATAATCTCGCTACTCGGCTTTCTCCATTTTGTTGAAAATATATATTAATATATCGGTCACCATGACATTTTCGATTGACCCTTAACCTTTACTTGATGCACTGAACTAACAAATATACTAAAAGTGCTCAGCGTGTCAGATCAAATACCGATTTAGGTCGATTTGTTTCTACAAATGGAATGTGAACAATAGCCAAACATACATGTAGTTTGTGAGGAGCTATGGAAGGCCAATCAAATGGTTCATTGCATCTTAACAAAATACAAGAGAGAAACAAACAGAAAAAACACAGGGTGAGTAGGCCGACATACCTGTGTTTCGGCGTTGTACGTCACAAGCCCTGCCATGGCGTATGTCAAGCATATAGCGGTGTCGTTGGCAGCGGTCTTCCTTACTGGGATGTCTTCCATTTGATTGCACAACTCGTTGGCTGACATCAGGTAGCTTCCGCAGCAGTGGGACTCGGTGGAGGGAGCATCGTCATAGAGCACCTCTGAAAAAGATCACGGACAAGACAGATAAAGTAAACAATTTCCGTGTCAAATGATTTAATGTACATTACATGTATAGGGTTACTGGAGTGTCATCAAAGAACATAATGCGCACCAACTCAACTCTCCAGGGAGCATACTAGCCTAGATCAAGCATATTATAAGCACTCAGAATATTTTAAATCAGATCAGATTACTATACCTCCAGATAGTCCTCGGCAGCATGTCTCACGATCCGGATCGAACGCAACCACGGTGAGCGGGTCCGTCCCGCAGCACTGCCCGCCCACGAGATCGAAACTCTGGCTGGCGGCCTCGCAACACGTCTGCGATGTCGGGTCGTAGGTCGACACTCCGCAGCACTGCTCAGCGGGCGTCGTCTTCTGGTGTACGAAGTCCGATTGATCTCCAAAGCCGCAGCACAGCTCAGTCGATGTGTTGTACGTTGCTGTTTTGTGAGCAAAGCAAAGCAATATATTTCAAGTTGTCATCTAATCTTTAGTTTTCTTTTCCCTTTCGCACCATTATATAAACATTACAAAATAATAAAAATATATCTGAATTGGTATGAAAGTTCATCCGTATTGATGGTCCATAAGGAATAACAATAAGGTCTAGTCGGGTCACAATGCTGACGAAGGCAGTAGACAATGGTAGATGACAGCCGCAAAATTTCGGAGGTAAATATTTGTATTGTGATCAAAAGTTAACATTGTATTCCTCATACAAAACAAAACTCCTGCTGTCATTTTGTTGTTTATACAATCATGTGAGTTGTTTTTTCTACCATATATATATATATATATATATATGTGCGATTACAAAAGAAAAATACTGAGATGCATCAGGACGGAAAACCCCCAAAGCACATTGTCATCTTAATATATCATACATTTGTATTCAGCCAATTATTGTTCATAATAATGATAATGATAATCAATTTCTTTGTTTAAAAAAACAAATTTCCTCTTCCCCACCCACTCGAGTGCGCTCCGATGGACGAGATAACAACAGAAAACCCCAAGATACTTCCTCTTCCGTGTCCATGTTGTGTTAAATCTGGCCAAACAAAATTGGTGGTGACATTGAATGCGCTCTCGTTATGTGCGGAATCAAGAATTTAACCAAAATCCAAACCAAATAAGGATATTGTCACGCGGTTTTGC